>JBAMJV010005622.1:0-116076 GCA_037951105.1 Echinarachnius parma | reverse complement strand
TAATGTAATGTTAAGTCATACAATTGTTTCATGTTTTAATTTTATTTCTATTTTCACCAGTGCTTAGGTAATTTCTTAAACTATATTTGTCTTTATTCTGTTTTTAAAGACTTATTTGAATCTTTCTTTTCAGATACACACTGCTAATAAAGTGAAATGGACGTGTATAGGCCTATTCCTATAAAGCTACACTCTCATTTGTACGAAACGAGCGAGTAGCTTCATAGGAAAACGATACAACTAAAGAAATTCATGAACATGATTGCACAAAATTCAAATATGTTAGCCCGTAGACGAAATAGAATGTATAAACGCCTATATTTTACCTGAAATTATTTGCTAATTGAAATACGATCCTGATCTTTCATTCAATTTCGTTCTAAATTGCGTGCTGTTAATGACCATTTTAGTATTATTTTGACGAAATTGGCCGGGGAAACGTGTAATACTACTACTAATATAACTATATATTTTGAACGCGCGCTCAAATTGTGTTGTTAGATACTTGTGGCGCCAAATTGTCATGTAATCTATCGATTGAATACTAATAGTTTAGCCAATCAATGTATACAAGCTAATCATGAATTGGATTCGGTTGAATTGTTATCAGGTACTGATGAAACTAGTCCAAATTAAATCGAATATAACAATATTTACAATTAGGACATGCGCAAATATATTGTTTATCATTCGAGTGCCTTAACAAAATATATTTCTATGACTATATGTGACCGGCTATAACAAAACCCTGCACTTGTCGCTAATTAATGTTTTGAAGAAATTAGCATAATAAGTTCCCATAATGTGTGTAATGATTGTAAATTTGAAACAAACGCCAATTATAGACCAAATCATTAGAACAAAGCGTCAAATCAAAGCTTGTAATGATGCCTTTCTAATGGTATGATAATCTACATTTTGACAGCCAGTCACATATTCTAAGATATTTTCTCATGTTTTGAAAGGGAATGAATGGGTTTATGATCATCTAATCACTCTACAAGAGCGTTTCTTTACAGTAATATTGAGTGCATGACTACCAAGGCATCTAAATCCCCACAAGTGGGCACGGAAGCGGCATCTTAGTATATGCGCAGCCGCGACACTTGGAGGGGCAACATTTTTCCAAATATTGGTCAAATTCTACAAAATTTTGGCCATAATGTCCTTTTATTGCCAACGCCAAAAAATGTTATTATGACAAAATATTTGTTTGTGAAACATCTTCCGGTTTCTGTCTACCCGGATACCCTGAATGATATCTCATGAAATGTGCGCATGCCCAGATCATATGAAAAATGCGATATCACTGAATATATTTAAATCGCTCTTGCTAAAATAATAGGTTGTGGAACTCACTGGATCAATCATTAAGAGACTGACTTAACCCTAATCCCACTGGGTTATTTTGGTCACTCGAGTCCACTGGTGGGGCCGTTTTGGCCCCCCCCCCCTCCAATCTCGGCAACGAATGGACCGATCGACTTGAAAATTGGCACATACGTACAACAAGTCAAGTAGAATAAGAATTTGAAAGAAAGAAAAAAATTGGGACGATTATTTTTTTTTTTATAATTAATCAAAATTTTGAATATGCAAATTTTTGACGAATGTGGGGGAAAATTGGGATTTTCATCTAAAATCAAGAGAAATTACAGGATTTCTTCAGGTTTTCTGTAAATATACTTTCAAATGATGTTATTCATCATATCCATGTTTTTTATGGTGATAAAATATATCACTAATTTGCATAAATATGCAAATTAGTATTCCCGGATTTACTCACATTGTTTTCATTCTTATGTATTTTATTGTTTTGTTGTTGTTTTTGTTTTGTTTTTTTAAGAAGAAATTATCTCTGAAGTGTATGAATTCAACTAATAACAAAGAAATAATCCAAATTATAATTCAAAGTAACAATTATAACAGATTTGGAGTTTACATGGCATCGGATATAGGAATTACATAGAAACCTGCACAAAAATTACATTTTTTTGTGACGGTCGAGCAATTATCGACCTCTAAAATCGGTTCTACATTTCCGACCGGGGTGAATTATATATCAAAACATGCGGGAGACTTGAGAGAAAATAGTCATGAAGTTTGAACGTGAAATTCCAAACGGTCTAGATGCACGTCGAAAAAAACGACAGGGGGGGGGGGGGGCCAAAATGCCCCCCCCCCCCGTGGGATTAGGGTTAATGTAAATGCATTTCAATTGAAGTTGAAAAAACAACTCATATCTCAACATAGAATTAATGAAAGAGATCTAGTACCTTTGTTGACATGTGCAAAAGGTAATGAATGGTTGATACAATATCAAATTGTTGTTATCTGATGTCCACAGGTTATTGTGTAAAACTTTCAAGTCAACTGGACGTTATATGGCCGAGTAATGAGCAAAAATGCAAAGTGATATTCAATAACTGCTTGCACTCACTTTGCACACGGTTCTGGCGATCCAGTAGATTATTTAGCATCTGAATACTTTAATCATAAATATATTTTTAACGAAAGGGAATTTTGAAAAACCGTAACCGGTCCTATGATTCTATTGTTAATACGAATACAACACGGTATTAGGGAATCGCTAGAATTCCCATTGGATTTTGAGGATCTGGACGATGTTACTTAGTCCCTTTAATTTTGTATATAGTTTTACGGAGGTATACGTTTGTTTTTTAGCGCGACATAATGATGACCCTTATACCGTGCCCTATCTCTCTCCTTCTTCTGTTTCCGTAAAATTAAGTTTGCATTTTCCCGGAGGCCTATGGGCCACAAGTTCTGCTTTTTACATAGGCCTCATCCGGATGTGTTGTTTTATTTATCATATCTATGATTTAACAAATTATAGAGATATTTTATTTTGATTAATTTTGTATTGTGTATACTTTATAATACAATATTTTATTTTGTTGATATGTTTACACCTTTGTACTTTGTATATCATTATGTTGAAAAGTTTGGAAGTAAGACATATGTTAAACACAAATATATCAACATCAAGAGTACACTTTAAATAATAATGTAGGAGTTCATATTGAAAATAGGTGAATATAGTGTTATTTTACACGTGTTTCTCATTTGAGTTTGAAATATACAGGGTTTAGACGTATAAGTCATAATTATGTGACCTTGTATGATCACTACATTTACATAATGTCAGTGCCATTGTGTGCTTTCTTTGTACTTTCTTCTGTTTTATTTCTTCGTATTTGTTATGACAGAATGTGTTAATGACCAATATGTTTTGTATACACATGTGAAATAAACCCCTCAAAAAAAGTTCGGAAACTCAAGTTTGATCGATTATATCTATTTTATTAAGAAATCATAATGGTTATATTTGGTATCACTTGAAAGGGTGTGTATACCTCTTTAAAATTATACCAAATTCGTAAGCATCACGAGCACGATGTATGCGCTGTATACTTGAGAATGGGGGAAAGTCAGAAGTGAAATGTCACAAAATGCGCCAAAAAACTTCAGTTGGAAGGTCTGACACCCATATCACGGTCTTTCTCAAGTTCAAATTCTTTCGACGATGAATATCTTGTCAATGAAGACATACTGTTGAATATGGTATCAGATAAAAGCCTGTTTAATTATCTTTCCAATGACACCTCACTTGGAATAATTATGAAAGCCGGGTAGGTACAATTAAGGTGAATATTTAGGAGGATCGACAGCAAAATGTAAGCAAAATGCATTTGATTGTGTGAAATTGAAGGCGTTGCATCCAAAAACGACATTGTGGGGATATCTTAGTACTTTACTTTACATAATCATTATGAAATTCAACATTATGTTAAAGCGTGTTAATTTGTCAATGAAAGAATGCCCCATTCATAGTAGTTATGTGCTTGAGGTGTGTATAGTACCTCTAAATGTATGGGGCTCAAAATGACACGTTGCTAGGTCGACTTTCTACCGTTTGATACGTGGTAATAAGTGCATACCTACACGGTCGAAGAGGGCGCTAATTTGCCAGTTCTGGCCAGTTTGCGTAGGTTTAGAGAAATTTGAAGCATTGTCAATACATCAAGTTTGTGAGTTTCCTGTATTACACACTCACATTCAGCATAATCATTGCAAATGAGACATCATATTAAAGGTAAATTAACGAGCTTTCCGATAGTGCAAAACGTAATGATGATAGAGTTATGATTAATACAACAATATCTTACCGGAATCTTGAAACGAGAAGCCATGGTCTTAAATTCATAGCATTTATAGACCCCCATATCCGGTTTTACTGCACACACCCCAATAGCATAATTATTACAGGTGAGACATGATTTTAAAGAAAAATAAACACGCTTTCACATGATACTAAATTAACTGATGATTATGCAATTTAAAACCCTACAACATCCTTCCAATAGTCGTTTTTCGATGCAACGCCTTCAATTTCACAAAAAGAAATGCATTTTGAAACATTTCCCTTTCGGCCCTCCCCATGTTCAGCTGTACTTTACTTAACCTGTTAATAAAATTGTTACGGACATAACCGTATTGAAAAGATAGACACATGGGCTTTAAAATGATACCAAATTTGATAAGTTTAAATCATTTGAACACGCTACAATCTTCGATACAACTTGAACATTAACAAATACGGCACAAGAGTCAAATTTCCCAACTGAATACTTTCGGCCCGTTTTGCGACATTTGACTTCTGACCGTCCTCCATTCTGAAACGCACTGCGTATTCCCTGATTTGAAATGAACGACAAATAATGTACCATTTCAAAGGGAAATCATCATGCATTGCAATGACACTAAAAGGAAAAAATACAATTTGACAATAAAAGTGATACAATCGATCAAAGTTGAGTTTCCGAACTTTTTTTGAGGGGTTTAGATTCAATAAAATTTAATTCAAATAGATGCCATTTAGATACTGTTTTATCATCTCCTCGAGCATATAGTTTCCATTTCCGAATAATTTTGTTTGCGCGCGAACACATGGCTAATGAGACACCCCGGGTGTAAAATTTACAAAGCGGTGTAATTTAGAAATATAAGAAATTATACAAGTAATGTACTATTAATCAAATCATAATTGAATTTGATACAAAGAGTAATACATATATACCTTTAACTATGGCCTTATTCTTTGCTCTACCAGTCTGAAAAATGGAAGACAAAATAACAACAACAAAAATCAAATACAATCCCCCATGCTTCTATTAAAAATACGGTGTAGAACTGCATTTCAGAGTATTCATCGATTATCCAGTATTTGGCAATGTCACTAGATCCCTTTAAAATTAACCCAGACCTCCTATTTGATTTGTGAACATTCTATAAAGGGTCTGCAGATGGAATAATAATAAGGGCTAGTTAAGTTCTACAAGTTGAAAACTCCAAATGTCAGGAATTGGAGCGATATTTATAATTATTATTATGATTACAAACGTAGGAAATAAAAAAAAATTTTTGGGTGTACAATTAACCTTACCAAAACATTTTTCTTTTCGATATGCAACTTTATATCTTTAAAAATATGGGCCATGTACTGTCTGCAATGAGTCATGTACTTAGGAACCACATTGCGCGTGCAAAGTTCTTTTTAATGTTACTTTCATAATTTAATTGTGTGTTTATACCGTATAATATACCATGGGCAACTTGTAGTCAGCAACAGTTTCCCTTTCAGGATGTTTGAACACATCATTTTAAACTGCATTTGCATATCTTAACTACACGAATGGTATCAACATTAATATAAAGAGTGATTTTAAACTTCTTATAATTTGTTCTTTGGGGTCGCATTTTTTTTCTCTACAAGCATATAAAACAAACACAAATTCGGTACAAGTTATGACCAGTAAATTTGCAACTCATCATTGACTGGGAAAAATCTAAACTTCGCTTGCCTTGTTTACTATGAAAAAACATCGAACATATCTTCTTTATTTTATGGTTAACATGGCAACGGGGAGGAGAATTGTTATAACACAATGTTTGCAATTAGATTCTTAAAAAATTCACATTTGGTAAAGCTAGAAATAGACGATCACTGTAATGGTGATCATTGCATGTAAATACCTAATAAGACAAGGTCAAAGTATTTAACCTCACCGTTATCTTCCCCGTCATCAAAATTTTAAACTGTAGTGATACTTGAGACGTAACGTTAACTTACTATTCTTTGAAGGATTCTTCCAGTCTCAAGAGCGATCTCGTGTTCTACATTTTCTGAAAAAGATTGAACGTTAGTATGATTTATGATTTAGACAAACAGGGTTACGTTACCAATTCAGATTGACATCTATTGAACAATACATATGGATTGGACAGCTGTTTACGTATACCAAACGTATTTTCCCCCTTGTCAATGTTGACAATATCAATGCATTTTGTGACATTTCACTTTTGACTTTGCCCCATATTCGAGTGTCATGCACATTCCATGATAAAATGTTCATAGCAAATGTCATATCAATGTAAAGGGGAGAATACAAGATTTCCAATGATACATGAATGAACAGTATTTAAGTGATAAGAGAGATATGAACTCTCAAACTTCGATTGCGGAACTTTATGTGAAGGGTATATATATATATGTAGGTGTTTTTTTTAAATAAATTGGTGACAGTTGTGACTAAATGTCGATAACACCTGCTACAAGTATGTTTTATTGATAACATGCATACTTTAATTTAACAAATAGAGAAGTAAAGAAATACCTTTCACTATGGCCTCATTTTCCGTTTTTACAGTCCATGTCTCACCACTTTCTTTACCACTGATTTTTCCCAGCTCAATGGTAATATCACCGGACTGTGACGTTTCGATCCCATCAGTAGGTGCTTCCCTTTCGTCAAATCTGTGAATAAAGTGTAATTCTTGTTTATATCAGTGCGTACCATAATTCAAATGGAGGTGTGCTATCTTTTTTTTAACTTTGGCAATGGATACGAATCGACGGTAAAATGAAAACAGAACTGCATTTGATTTCGCGGAATTCTCAGCGTAGCATTCAAATCTTTGTGGATATATATTCAGTACATTCCTTGACATAATCATTATTGAATCTAACATCGTGTGAAAGGGTGATGATATTTATCTGGCTGGTTGTATTCATAACAATATTGTCTGCCCAGGGGGAAACCCTTTTTTTCTGATATAAGACGTGGACTGTTGTTATGTCGGTCACCAGAAATGCTTCTAGGACCTTCTAAAATGACAACCTAGGAAGACAACTTCGTCAGCTAGCTACTGGAAGTCCAGACCAACCCTCCATTAATGGACTCCAACAAATGACAAGCAATGACCATCTACCCGCCCAGTATGTACAAATTGTGTCTCAAGGCCTACATGATATGCTTGGTGTCATGTTGTTAAGGATTTGCCGGGGAAATAACTTCCAGGACAATCTAGGAACACAACCTAGCGAAGAAGACAACCTCGCGGACTAGCTACTGGAAATTCACACGAAGCATCATGGTACAGAGGTTGAAGTCTAGGTCACCGGCATCAGTTACATCACATTCACTGCAGCCACATAATCCATCATCAACTTATCAAATGGGCACTCTGTGGACTCTATGAAATAAAATCTCACCAATGTAGAAAAAAAACCTTGGTCTAGAGGTACTTCCAGAGTTGTTTTCTCTATGGGCAGTAGAATTCAAACAAATATGCAGTCCAGTCCGCCCATACAAACTAGGAACCAAATGAGAAAAGATGAAACAGCTGCACCAGGCAATAGCAATTCATTTCCTGCACTTCTGAGCATGACAAAGATTTTGGTACAATTGTTGACTTCATTTAAAATAATGAGTGCAGTGATATGCCTTTATCTCTGTTCACGGAAGCGGGTAGTATGTCAAGTGTTTTGAAAACTAGCCAAGTGAAGTTATTAAAATATCAATTCAAATTTACTATTACGTTTTGATTTGCCCGAGAACACAACAGTCGCTGTTGCAATGTGCTCCATATGGCACTGGTCATTTCAGAAAGGTCAACCATTTGACACAATTGCCTAGATGTTCATGTCGGGACTTATATCATACACTTTTGTTGTGACAGAGACAGTGAGGCTAGCCTGAAGTCAACTAAGACTTTAGCTGCATGGAGCCGCCTTCTTTGAGCAGGAACAGTTCTTCTGTCTCCCTTTGATACATCCTCATTGTATTGTCTTGTCCATCGATTCAGGGCAGGCTCGCTGTGTCGATGACACTGGAATCGATTTTCCATCATACCCATCATTCACAGGGACCATCCACGCTATGTACATGATGGAAATTACCCTAGCTTCAAGCTCTTTACCCCTGTTGATACAAATCTGCCAGACCCATGTTGTGGGCTTGATGAATTGAGGTTAAATGGATAGTTAAATTTTGGTAGAGAGGGCGCTACAAAAAACTGAGTGTAAATGTGAAATAGCATACTATTTTAATGACAGAATAACCTTTATTTGATGAAAATCGGTTCAGAAACGGCTGAAATATCCATAAACGTAACCATTTGTAATAAATGTGGGGCCCCACAATTATTAGATAATTTTGAACCAACCGTTAAAAAAACAATTAAAATCCTACTTCTTTTCAAATATGTTCAAAATAAGTTTGGTAATAGTTGTTGATTATCTCTCTATCTAATCACTATTTTAACGAACCTTCACATGCACAATATTTTATTTGAAATTGTTTAAACCATTGAGTTTTTAAACAGCCCCATCTTGAGTTTGAACGGCTCTGTTTCAGTGATAACAAGCTTTTTACTTAGTCGTTTGTAATTTTGAATTCCTTTCAAGCATGGTAGAGTTATAACTATTAGTTGTTCATAATGTAATGGTGCAGGTTTTGGTTACTAAAATTAAGTTTGACTAAATCTGTCATTAGGTGATGCTGTCGTTAGTTTGATTTCCACCATCGTGGTAATCAACTCGGTCACATTCTTATCAGTTTCTGACAGTTTTGTCACTACTGTCAACAATCAAGCTGTGTTTACTGCCCCCCGATGCCCAGTGCTATCACAGAGAGAGGGGCAAGTGATAAGAAAGTGTCAACACTGATACAAATCTCCTTGATGCAGGCTTGAGAGCGGAAAACTCGCACCCCTTGTCAGGCCTCAGAAGGGGTTTTCAGCAAGCGATAAAATTACGTCATGACTCTCTTTACCAGAACTCAACTATCCCTTTAAGTTAAACATGTCACACTGTAGGCTTGGCTGCAGTGGGTGGTTATGACTTGTGTAGACGTTTTTTTTTTAATATCAATTTCCGCTTCATGTGGACTTCCTGTAACTGGGCTGTGAGGTTGCCCACCTAGCCAGGTTGTGTTCCTAAAAGGTCAAATAAGCAATTTATCGGGCCAATCTTTAACAACATGACACCACTGCCTTGTTACAGTCCGTTATTCCGAAGGTTCGTTATTCCGAAGGTTCAGTTATTCCGAAGGTTCGTTATTCCGAAGGTTCGTTATTCCGAAGGTTCGTTATTCCGAAGGTTCGTTGATCCGAAAATAAAATCGGGTTCGTTATTCCGAAGGTTCGTTATTCCGAAGGTTCGTTGATCCGAAAATAAAATCGGGTTCGTTATTCCGAAAATTAAATCGGGCTTGTTATAATACTATATTTTGTGTTTTGTTTATTTAATTTACAGCCTGCATTAAGCATACCCCTCCCCCTTTCCCTCCCTTGGCCAGACCAATCAAACATTTAAGTTTATTTTATCTCTTTATATGAAATTATAGCATTATAACAAATCCAAATTCATTTTCGGATTAACGAACCCGATTTCATTTTAGGAATAGCGAACCTTCGGAATAACGAACCCTCGGAATAACGAACCTTCGGAATAACGAACCTTCGGAATAACGAACCCGATTTCATTTTAGGAATAGCGAACCTTCGGAATAACGGACCTTCGGAATAACGAACCTTCGGAATAACGAACCTTCGGAATAACGAACCGCACCCAAAACTAAGCCTAAGCTTCACAATGTATGTATTTCAAGATCTAACCCCAAAAACCTCTGACATAAACGTGTCATTTAAGCCTTCAGACATACTTTGTATATACATTATAGTTGGTGGGTATCCATAGTTGAAGGGCTGGTCCTGTAACTAAATGCTCTCATTCTGATTGCTTCAAATGCGTACAATTTCTGAATTGCAATTAGTTACAACTTTATAATTAATTGCAAGTCACGATTCCCAAGGTCGTCATGATCCCTAAGTCTAATGAACATTATTTAGCTGCAGTAGGGGTGCTTTTCTTAAAACTCATCCTGTGGACTTCAAGTAGAGCTAGTTGACGAGGCTGGTTACCTAAGTTGTGATTCTAGAGGCTCCTATGAAGCCATTTCTGCTGGCCATCCTTTACAATATTGCATGTCTGAAAGACACCCTTTGCCCCCTGGGTGCACTCTAATTAAATTAGCCGATTAACATATACGTACGGCTGTCCAGTTAGCGACTTTTTGAGGCTGGTCTTTCCTACCCTCTCCTGCCCTACAATCATCAATCGAGTCCGGAAAACGCGTTTCTTCCCTTCTCGAATGGCTTTGATGTAGGCCTCCAGTGCTTCTTGCCCTCTGGCAACAATTTCCCGAGGGGCATGGGACAGATCTGTTGAAAAAATGCACGCATTGGCAAAGAACAAAAATTGCACACAGGTCAATTTGTTGTAATAATAACCTAACTTTGTTTTTATTTGTAAAATATTTTATCTATAAAATACTAAAAGTATTTCCACAAATATCATCAAAGATATACATTCAAACAAGCTACGCTCTACCAAAGTGATACCTGGTCACAGTCAATGGTCATTAAACGTTATACATTGTATGTTATCCTCTACCTTTTACATTAGCTATATGTGATCCTTTCTCCATGACAGCCTTGACAGCCTGTAGGAATGCATCCATCTGAGAGTACGTACTTCCATTGAAACGCAAATCGCCATCAGATATATGAGAGAGGCAGCCCTGTATAGAGAAAATAATATACCAGGAAACGCGATGTAATGAAATGCTAATGATGATACACACTTAAATAAACTGGCGGGGAACAAATGTTCGAATTTGGAACCGGTGATAGCGTAAGGTTGATCGGTTCAGCTGTGGTAGCAGTGCTGAAATCTGATCTACTGACTATAGGATTTCTGGATCTTGTTCAATATAGAACATGAACGGCAATTGCAAGTGGCATTCTGTTACATCATGCAGTGTACTTATAATATTGTCCTTTTGCTTTTAGTATTGACGCCATGACTGATAAAACAACACAACGCGAACTATTCTCCTCTGCAAAAGCAACAGCTTATGGAGGCTAAATTATCTTTACGCCTGAAATTAATGAGTATGAATCGTTATCTCTTATCTGATCCCTATGGAAGAACAGCATAATACAAATATGCACAGGCTTGACTGGATCGGTAATAATTGAATGCACGAGTTTAACTTTGGAATGGGTTTAGACCTTTTCCAAAGTTAACAGAGTGCAGACAATTCTTACCGATCCACGAGATATGCCTGTGCAGCATTTGTTTTTATAAAATCGGTGCAAAAAATGCGAAAATCAAACTGAATTGAGCCATGCATCAGTAACATGCATAAGTAAAATGCATCAGTAAAAAGTTTTACACGCTAATTGATCAATCAGAATGCAGGTATTCTTCTACCCATTTTATAATAAGGTATAATGCCCTACAGCTGAATATGGGGAATCCAGCCGGATTTTCATCACTTGTATATTGTTTCTTCATGTACGATTTGTACAATTCTTTTATTTGTATAATTAATTAAGATTTGAATCTTTATGTATTATTTTGATGCTGACTTTTGTATACGGAAATAAAAACAAACAACAAAACCAATGTTTACGAATTCATGATCGCGCTCAATTAAACCTGCTAGACAGCAAAGCAATTCATAACAGCATTGTGACAATTTTACTTGTACCATCAATATTCTCGTGTATAAATTATAGTGAGTAAGTCATCATGTAAATGGCTATATTTTGCGTAAATTACGGTTATGTATTAGGCACTGTTATCTCGAAATGTCGTCAATTAATTTTTCTTTATACACTCTTAAATTATAAGCATGTTAATTATTGTTTTTCACTGCAGATGTTTAATGAACAAATGTGTACTGTATTTATTTCCCGATATTTTCTTACGAATTACAAATATCAAGACGTTATGATAACTATTTGATGTGTCAATATGAATGCATCATCACTACAGCAAATATTGACTTCAAGAACTGCTCAACATAAAAAAAAACGTTTAATTTGACAATACACATTAATTGTTATTTAGTGAATATGACAAACCATTACAATAAGAATGCAGAAGTAGTTTTTCTGTCATGATCGTGTTTCATAAAGTATAGTGTCATTGACCGAGTATCGACCATAATATAGTATACTATCAATGTATAAATGAAGAGCTCATTTGCAAAAGGGGCTAGATCCACTTTTTCAACTTTGGAGTAAAGCAGGTTTCTTTGTCAAATTTTGTACACATGCCTACGGGAATATGAAAATTGAACTTTCTATATTTTGATTTTCAGTGAATAAATTGTCATAAAATTTGGATTCTACTCAATCTTTACGGAAAGTAGATTTAGCCCCTTTTGCAACTAAGCTCTTAATATACAATATTGGTTGTCATATTCGTTGTACGACTTATCTGCTCACCGCATGAATACTATGATATTTCCGACATAGTAGTCAATTGTAGATATGATAATACTAACAGTATTTCATACCTTCGATGTTGCCGCCTTGTCTGCTACCGTGACATAGAAACTGTCCGTAAGTTGTACATTCTCCAGCTGCAGGTTGGTCAGGTCTGACAAGCCACACAGCCATGCTGCAAGGTGTACTGATGATGACTCGTCAAGGGTCATAGAACGAAATCTGACATCCTGAACCTAATGGGGTTACAACATCAAGAATAAATGAGATGATCAAAATTGCTTGACTGAGATGTAGGGATCATTGTCCAAATTCTCAAAATCTACTTTCAATGAGTTAGTGAATATCACTTTGTATTTATCCTCATTACTCGGGCATGTAACGTCCATTTCAGCTTCGTAGCGAGGGATTGAGGGTTGGGGAGGGGGGGGGGGGCGGTGGACACAGCTGCGATGTCGCCCATTTGTTCAAGTACCGCGTGACTATTATAGGCCCACGACACGGGCGCCTTGGGTAAGGTTTAGTAGGCTTATGCTCAGCTGATGCAGATTTTGACTCTCGACTCAGCATCTTAGGAGATGATGACTGGCTGCTCTTACAATCATGATCACTAGCTGTACCCGCGGAAACCCGTGGGTTTTTGTGAGAGAAAGGCGATGACGACATAAAGACACTTTATAACTTTACCATCCCCATGGTCATAGTAAGGCAAAATAGACTTGGGCGACTCAAGTTGATTTCTATCCTTCGGGTTTATGTCAGGTTTATAATAGCTTCTGACCACTCGGGCAATGAGAATTAAGGGGTTTCAGGGACGGGCACCGTACGAGGGTTTTCTATAGCTCAGTCGGTAGAGCACCGGTCTAGCAATCCGGAGGTCTCGGGTTCAAATCCCATTTTCTTTGCCCTTTTTTAATCACAATATATTTCTGGTCAGTTTCTTTATATGTGTGAATTAACACTTAAAGTGATCCCTGTAAAGTGTCTAACTCCACGAAAATTTCTTGGAGCTTCATCGTTTCTCTTCTACCGTGTTGTTTAGCTTATGGTAAGAGAATAATAAAATAGGGTTAGATTTTTGTCAAATGTCCCTTTAGTATGACGATAAGTATCATTTAAATCTTTCATTTCAAAAGCGTTGCTAACGTCTTTGAAATGTCGTATCTGTCCGACTGTCCGACTGTCAGCTGGCATGCACTATGTATGCTGTACGTACGTTCAAGCGCGCGCGCTAAGCGAAGTCAGAGCTAGAGCCGTAGTATATATATAGTATACGGTCTATGATAGTCGCCTGAATCCGGTACCGTGTGCAATGCACTGTGTACTTTCATTACCAGTCGCAAATTTGCTGAAGAAACAGTTTTAGAATCGGCAACGAAAATGCGAATGAGAGGGAGCCTTGGAGATGATCTAGACGTTCATGAAGGAGAAAAACAACAAGTCAAGGGGCTTGATTGAACTGAAGAACTATATAACCAGATTATTTTATGATAATATAGGATCAAGATATTTATGAATACTCAAACATGAATTGGATGAGCCATTACTTTTTGTGAGGGGTCTATGATCATAATGTGATGTATGTATCAAATTAGGAGCATTGCGTTGTACTTGAAGGGGTCGAGGGCACTGATACCGTATGTGGCTAAAAATGAGTGCATGTACATTGTGTATCTATGAAAATGTTGTACGACTACGACCCCCCCCCCCCCCCCCCCCCCCAAATCACCAAATCCATATACCTATCCAGATTTAAACTGATTTTATCATTTATTGTACTAAATTTCATTTTTAAAATGATAAATTATACAAAAACCGTCATATCCTTTACATATGTTTCTCTTGCTGCACGGTTTTCCACCGTAAACATAAACAAAGAAATCACGCCCGCAATTAGCGAAGACTGCTTGTTATTGTCCAAAACAAGCCAGTTATGATCGATTTTGCTGAATTCATGTTCATAATTTTGTGTGAAAATTTGCCAAACTATTTTTGTACTGGTCCACGTTGTTTCCATAAAAGGGCCGCATATCTCTGCTCCCTTGTGTGACCCACCCCACCCCTCCCCCTTCCTCCATGGACAATTTATGCTAATCTGCAAATCTCTCACTTCAGAACAGGTTTTGTCATTAGATGAGGCCTTACAGTATACAAAGGTTGGGGAAAAAAACCTTGGATAATTCATCAGTGTTTTATTTTGGTCTGTTACATAAGGAAATTGCCTTTTCACACTAATTGGCTTCATAAAGCAACATAAACATATCTGATCACCAACTTTAATCCTTTTTTAGCAGCTGAATACCAAACTGAAGGAAAAATTACAAATTTGGTCCATGTTGATTAGAAATCAAATCCTCTTTTTACTACATGAATAACACTACACCCATACATACATACATAGTTTGTGGTTCATTTTTGTACAATAAGTGCACATGATTTACAAATTACTATGTATCTTATTACTTTTCTTTTCTCACAAATCTCATCCTCTCTATAGATTTCTTCAAGACCCTTCTAGGCTCTACACTACACCACCCAGAACAAACAACCAGGCCGCCAACACCCAAGTTCTATACAGGGTGGCCCAAAAAAAACGGAACGGGGCACTTTCCAAAATAAAGTACCAAAATATTTATGTCCATCGGATAGGGTGTCTTTTCCAATGAACAACGATACCAAGAACAATAATTTTGGTCGTGTAGTTTTTGTTTTAAGACGCTGTGAGTGAGACCATGTCAGGTGCCCATTTTTGTAAATTTTGACCTAGTCAATGCCAGTTAAATTGCACTCCCTGCCCGTAATACCATTCAACGAACATGTCCATTCACTCGGCACACGGCTGAGTGCACACTAACAATGGCGCGCCTTAGGGTCCATGGTTCAACTGTATGAAAGGTGGTACGTGCGATGTATCAAGCACTGGCTCGGTAAAAATTGACAAAAAAGAGAACCTGACATGGTGTCACTCCCAGCGCCCTAAAACAAAAACTACACAACCAAATTGACTGCTCTTGGTATCGTTGTTCATTTGAAAAGACACCCTATCCGATGGACATAATACATTTGTTACTATATTTTGGGAAGTGCCCCGTTCCGTTTTTTTTGGGCCACCCTGTATAGCAGACCCTTTAGTCGCCATGCTCATACCCTGCAGGAAGGGCCCACAACATACATTAGCAAGGAACTAAGCTAGCGGGCTTTCATGAATACAGTGTTTTCACAACTTCAACGCAGACGGGGGGGGGGGGGGGGGGGAATCCTGCGGTTTGTGTGCGAAATCAAGAACTTCCTACAGTAACAGCGGGCCGACTGTTCTTGGGTTGAAATCTGCAACATACTTTGGTCAGAATTACGTTGGTTATTATGCGACCACATGATACAGCTCTATCATCAAAAACCAATCAGCGCACTTGTAGCGAGGTAACAATCCTTACAATCGCTGGCACGTGAAGTGCGCTTCCAGCTGAAACAGTTTGTGCCCCTCGTGCGCACATAGTACATAGACAATGCATACGTTGGCGTATCAACAATACAAGCCAGCCATGGGTTGTCTATACATTGCTTGTGACAACAAGTGGTGACGTCATGCAGTCTACAAACGTACGTCAGCGTCCACAAGCGAAAATGCTTGTAAACAAGAGTTATTTGAGCGCGGCAGACGGGGCAATAGATTGCTCATCGCGTCGTTGAAAGCTCTGACATACGTCGCTGAGCGAAAACACCATAATATTGGAGCAGGACTTCTAGTGTATCAGACATGGTAGAGGTGGACGTCGACCGTGGGAAGTGGCAGGAATGCTCTGCCTGTGATTGCCCACAGATCCATCACCATGCTGATGCCAAATTAAGGCCCTACTGATAAGGCCTTCAAATTCAAAAAGTATAAACAGTTCTTTTCTCAAATACAAGTTTGTAGCATGGAATTATTGGTTTATGACCATTTGGTCTACTACCATTTGGTCCACTAGCCAGTTGGTCTACTGCTATTTGGTCCACACCAATTTGGTCCACTATCCAGTTGGTCTACTGTAATTTGGTCCACACCCTATACGTCTACTACCCATTTGGTCTACTAGTCATTTAGTCTACATTTAATTTGGTCCACTCTCCAATTGGTCTACACCCCATTTGGTCTACTAGTATTTTGGTCTAACATCATTTAGTCCATCATGCAATTGGTCTACAATATACTTGGTCTACAATACATTTAGTCTACTAGTTATTTGGTCTACTATGTATTTGGTCTACACTCTATTTAGTCTACTAACAATTTCGTCTACAAATCATGTAGTCTACAATCCATTTCGTCTACAACTTATTTCGTCTACCATCCATGTGGTCTACGATGCTCTTGGTCTACTAGTCATCTGGGCTACTACCCAATACGTCTACATACGATTTGGTCTACTAGCAATAAGTCTACAACAACGCCCACGCTGTGTATGAAATGTTGTTCACCATCCCAGGTAGCAAGCCAACGTTGGTCCATCGTTGGACCAACGTTGTCCAATTTTTTTGGCAACGTTGGTCCAACGTTGTCCGGCTTGTGTACGCCCAACCATCGTTGCTCCAACGTTGGCGAAAACAAAATACCAACATTGGATCAACGTTGGTCCATCGTTGGAAAATTGTTATTTGTCAACGTTGGACCAACGCTTTTCCAACGTTGATCCAAGGTTGGTAT
The DNA here is from genome assembly GCA_037951105.1 of Echinarachnius parma. Classification (NCBI taxonomy): domain Eukaryota; kingdom Metazoa; phylum Echinodermata; class Echinoidea; order Clypeasteroida; family Echinarachniidae; genus Echinarachnius; species Echinarachnius parma. Next base: position 98,729 of record JBAMJV010005622.1, on the reverse strand, counting down.
TTTGTATTCGCCAACGTTGGAGCAACGTTGGTTGGGCGTACACAAACGTTGATCCAACGTCAAAGCAACATGTGTCCAACACGCATCCACCATATTTCCAACAAGCATCCAACATGTCTCCAACAAGAATCCAACATGTCTTCAACAAGCATCCAACATGTCTCTAACATGTCTCCAACAAGCATCCAACGTTGGTCCAGCGTAATTCACCAACATTTCTCCAACGTTGGACCAACGTTGGTCCAACGTTGGACCAACGTTGGACCAACGTCTCACCATACTAAAAAATTAAATTAATATTTATATTGCACGCCTATTGGTGATATCTAGAGCATCCTATCCTATGATTGCTATACCTTACCTTTACCTAAGACTATTCCTATTCCTATTCCTATTCCTATCCATATAGTCCTATTCCTATTCCTACACTCACTACATGTACATCATTCACTCAGCTTTATATAACCTAGCTTCTGTGTTAATATTTGTTTGATGGTTGGTATTTGGATAAAGTTGAATGTTTGGATAAAGTTTTAAGAATTTACATTAATACATCATGGAAACAAACCTTTAGTATGTTTTTGTAGATAAATAACTTACATATATTTCAAATAATGAGTACATAATAACATTGGATTCATTCTGAACAATCAAATAACACGATAATTAATGCTTTTTGCAGTCAATGATAACCGATCATGAATATTCATGAATAATAACCAACGTTGATCCAACGTTGAACCAACGTTGATCCAACGTTGGAATACATCCTGATTCCAGCAGCTAATTTTAAATGCTTTTATTATGCAAGGGGGTTTTAACCACCTGTGCTACAAGTAAAATAATTGACTTTTCTAACATCAAAGCTAGTGAACAACAGATGTGAAATGTTGGATTCTCGTTGGATTAACGTTTCACCTAAGCTATAATATAGATCGTTAATCCGTGGAAGCTTAATGTCCAATACCTTTACAATGATGAGTGTTTAATAGTGGATCAAGATTGGAATAGTACCTCATTCCATCAATGAAGTATTTATATACATAATTCAAACAATGCACTATAGCTGTAGCTGTTATGTGGTGTTTACTTGTCCTAGGCTACTGTGATTCTGCATATTTCACTACCATGACAATTTTGCTAGATTCACTGTTTTTGTGTTACACATTTACCTCTAATCAAATACATGCATACCTTAAATCTAGATCATATTCTCGATGAGATATGTACAGTTAGTATTTTGAAGTGATGCATATGGCAAGAAAGCAACGTCAAAGGGATAGTTGAGTATAGGGGGCACTTTACAAATATTGTTTGTGAGATAACGAAAAACTCACTCTCACATTTGAAAGAACATACAATTTTAATGACAGAAACTATTTTTTAAAAACAAAATCGGTTCCGAAATGGCTGAAATATCAATAAACATATATTTTTATTCTAAATTTGCTTCACTTTTTTTTTTACTTTTTAAGAAAAGTTATAAAAATCATGAAGTCTACTTTGAAAAAAATCTGAATAGGTTATTTTCAACGTGTATGATATCTCTATTGAATCATTATTTAAAAAAACATGCACAATTTTGTATTAAAATTGATAATTAATTGGGATTTGGAGTGCGCCCTTGTGAATTGTAACAGCTCTTTTGGAATGATAACAGGGTTTTTACCTAGCTGTTTGTAACTGTATTATGCTTCGAGTTCGAGCATGGTGAAGTTATAACTAGTTTGACAAATACTCAACTATCCCTTCAAGAAAAGGGGGGTAATAAGTGTGTTTTTTCTCTGCATGAAAAGGTGAACATGCATTCATACAGAGAGGTCCCACCTCTCTGCATTCATGATGTGTAATACATGTTTGTTGTGCGTGCTTGGGGGGGGGGGGGGGGGGGGGGGGGGGGGGGGGGGGGGGGGGTGGGGTGGGTGTGGGAGAATCACCCTTAAATACCATCAAACAACCTGGGCGAACTCTTGCTGCACCCACCCACCTGGACATATTCTGACATATTTATAACCCTAAGCATAGGTCCACAATAATATGTAGGGGGCCCTCTTTCCCTGTAAAAACAATTAACACTCCGATACATTATGTAGGCTCACTGGAGCTCACTTGCATGTATTGTATTAAAGGGAATCTAGTAGTAGCTGACTAGTGCACATATACTAGTGATGGATACTGTTAATAGCGTGTGAATTTTAGCGTTGTGACATGTCCACTTAGAAATGTGTAAAAAGTGTTCATTCGAAATGGATGCTTCACCAAAATGGATGGCCCAGTATTGAACGAAAATGTCGCAAACTGATTATTCGCATGATACTCAGTGATTGCTTTGCAGTATACATTTCAAAATATGAACTGAACAAATTGATTATTTGATAAAAGGGAAATATGGAGGAAAAGAAAGAAACAAGATAAAAGTCGAGCCATGACAGAGAAACATTATGTACGAATTTTGTATTTTTAAAATGTTACTTTCCCTTTAATTCCCAGTAGAGCTATTTTCCCTTTCACCAAAGACACTACAAGGGGAAGACTGGACACTGCGCCGGTTTTGTACAGCGATCGATGAAACGCTGAATTTCGTACATGGGGAAGGGCGCCCCTAGCGTTGGGTAGGTAAACTTCTTGTTGTTTTCGCGCGTAGCCATTGAAAACACAATTGGGAACTGGTAGTGAAGTAACAAATTCCTTCTTATTTTTGCTTTTTTTTATCTCAAAATGTACACCAAATATTAAAAGGAGTTTGTTTCTAAGTTTGTCTATTTACAGGTGAAAATTTCCAAGAAATATTTAATAGTAGACATGCAGAATCAAGTCAACATTCACGTACAAGTTTCTTTGCTTGCTGTTAAAAACGAACTCGTCATCAAGATTGTTGCAGTTACCTGTGTCATGGTTTGACATATTTATAACCCTAAGCATAGGTCCACAATAATATGTAGGGGGCCCTCTTTCCCTGTAAAAACAATTAACACTCCGATACATTATGTAGGCTCACTGGAGCTCACTTGCATGTATTGTATTAAAGGGAATCTAGTAGTAGCTGACTAGTGCACATATACTAGTGATGGATACTGTTAATAGCGTGTGAATTTTAGCGTTGTGACATGTCCACTTAGAAATGTGTAAAAAGTGTTCATTCGAAATGGATGCTTCACCAAAATGGATGGCCCAGTATTGAACGAAAATGTCGCAAACTGATTATTCGCATGATACTCAGTGATTGCTTTGCAGTATACATTTCAAAATATGAACTGAACAAATTGATTATTTGATAAAAGGGAAATATGGAGGAAAAGAAAGAAACAAGATAAAAGTCGAGCCATGACAGAGAAACATTATGTACGAATTTTGTATTTTTAAAATGTTACTTTCCCTTTAATTCCCAGTAGAGCTATTTTCCCTTTCACCAAAGACACTACAAGGGGAAGACTGGACACTGCGCCGGTTTTGTACAGCGATCGATGAAACGCTGAATTTCGTACATGGGGAAGGGCGCCCCTAGCGTTGGGTAGGTAAACTTCTTGTTGTTTTCGCGCGTAGCCATTGAAAACACAATTGGGAACTAGTAGTGAAGTAACAAATTCCTTCTTATTTTTGCTTTTTTTTATCTCAAAATGTACACCAAATATTAAAAGGAGTTTGTTTCTAAGTTTGTCTATTTACAGGTGAAAATTTCCAAGAAATATTTAATAGTAGACATGCAGAATCAAGTCAACATTCACGTACAAGTTTCTTTGCTTGCTGTTAAAAACGAACTCGTCATCAAGATTGTTGCAGTTACCTGTGTCATGGTTTGAAATCAAAATAGTAACATTTATTTAAATACCTCTTTTCTCTTTATATGAAGAATTGTTGTTAACAAGAGTGTCACATCTGAAACACAAGCATTTTGTTAACTGTCACATCGGAAATGCGATGCCTCAAAAAATAGGGTAGACCTACACTCTTACAGCTAGAATTTGGGTGGAAGCAAGGGTATGGCCGCACGGTCCCCTAGAAATCTGTTGTTTTGTTTTTGGTGTTTTTTTTTAATAGTTAGTGTGCCACAGCATTTCTAGTTCTGAATTTAAAATCTCCATGTGGGAAAGCTGCCAGAAAGCTGGTCATGTTATTGTAGACACATACACACACAAACACATGACACATCAACATACATACATGTGCATGTAGGCCTACAAACATACAAACACATACACATACTATCACATATACATACACAAATGTATACAAACACACACACAAATGCACAGACATACAAACACAAATATACACACACACACCAACAAAATAAACGATGCAATGAGATCTCAGTTTGATCTAAATTTTAATTACACCTTAAATTAAATAACTGCCTTTGTTACCGTGACAATTTTTAAAAATATCAAAGCTAATTTATATTATATAATGGCAAGGATTCATAAAACGTTCTGTTGATTAACTATATATATGGTCATTTTCACAATCAATAGTATAAAAAGTGGTACAAAGGGTTACATTTTAGAATTGATAATTTGAAAATTCTTCAAAAAAGTTTCTTGATATTGACATTTTATGGAACAATACGTTTTGGAGCTTAATCTTATTCTGTTTTCATTCACCATGGATACATAATTGTTCGAAATAGCCCATTATATGATGCATCAAAACTGTTCAACATTCTACCTATTCATTTACGAATTATACACGACGTTAAGATATTTAAAAAGGAAATAATGAAGCTAACCATATTAGATTTATAATTCATGTGCATATTAGCTGTTCAATGATTGTTATACTCATGATGCCTTTTGGTTTCCTCGTTCATTCTGATTAATATTTGTAAATTATTATTACCCCTATCTTTGTAAATAAGTTTTTCTGTTTTTTTTTCTCTTAAATAACCTGTTTGTAATGTATATTTTGTATTATTTGATGTATCTTATGTATTTCTGTATCTTATGTTTCACGGCCCTGCTGAAAAACAGCTTGTAGCTGAAAGCGGGCATTTATTATTGTATATACCGTGATTAAATAAAATAAACAAACAAACAAACAATAAATGGTCATGTGTCATGAACTCGCCTCCCAAATAGGGTGGCACCGTTACATTTTGGGATTTTTTGCAAACATTTTCTTAATTTGTTTCAAAACTACAAAACCTTTCCTAACAAATTTGGTATCATTTTAAAGAACTACCATAATGCTATCTGTATGCAAAGTTTCAAAGGTACACCTCTTTCCAAATGGAGATACAGCTATTTTCGACCTGCTCGCCATTGTTCCCTATTGTGTTTTCAATGGCTACGCGCGAAAACGACAAGAAGTTTACCTACTCAACGCTAGGGGCGCCCTTCCCCATGTACGAAATTCAGCGTTACACAAAATCCCCGAAGTGTCCAGTCTTCCCCTTGTAGTGTATTTGCTTTCACCTACCACACATAATCATGAGCAAACATTTTTTTTTATCACCCAGACCCCCCAGCACTGCCCACAGAATGCCTGCATTGTGTTTTCATCACAGCCAAGCTTCATGTTGTAGATCGTCTCTTTTTCCTGCATATTTGAGGAATTGCATTTGTTATTACATTTAGATGATTATGACGTGACTCAACGCGATAACCCCACCATTCCATGGTATAACCATATTGTTGATTTCTTCTCGCCATACTGTATGTTTTGTTTTGTTTTTTTGTTTTTTGGGAGGGGTGACGTGTTTTTGACCATCATTGTCATGAAGTGTCTAACCCAGCAGCAAAATACATGACTGTAGTTCTTTAAGGTGCACCTGTAAAGTGTACAACTCCACACAAATTAATTTGAGCTTCCACCGTTCTCTTCTGGTCTTATTATGGTAAGAGGAGATTGCAATAAGGTTAGATTTTATTCAAATGTCCCTTTAGTATGACAAGATCTATCATTGCTAATCATTCAGCAAAAGGGCAGGCTTAAACGTTTATAAACCTCATAAACGCCATACAGTAATTCGTCATAAAAGCTGATGCACATTTAACCAGGAAAGCAGTGTTTTTTCAAAGAAACATCAGTTGAGTTTTGGTAGAGAGGGCGCTACCAGTGCTGTAGGACTCGAGTCCGGACTAGGACTCGAGACCGGTCTCGAGTCCGTATTTCTCGGGACTCGGACTCGGACTCGGACTCGAGCCAAAAAGACTCGGTCTCGGACTCGGGCTCGACCAATGGTGACTCGTGACTCGGGCGAAAATCGGGCCGAGACCGGCAACGAGACCGGCATTTTTTCCGTTTTCCCACGTTTATTTATAGTTCATAAAATGACCCCAGCGCAAGCAAAAACAAACCCGTTGTTCTAGCGTACATTGCTCGCTTGAGTGGCATTCTGGAAAATGATCGTAACATCGCCTCAACAAGCTATTAGGCCTATATGCCTAAATTATGAACCATAGTTGTCAAATTCCCCTTTTTAATTGCAACCCAATGTTCAATATTTGTTAATTAATATTTGTTAAAATGTGAAGTATCATGCCTTTACTCTTTATCAGTATTCATTAATACACTATACATACTCCAGTACTGACATACTCTGATTGTAATAACTTGTGGTAATTCCATGAAAATATCTAAAATGGGCCAAATTTCAAAATCATTCATGTAAGGCTTTTAGCCTCTTTAGTCCAGTAGTTTTCAAATGTTCATAACTGACAGTTTATGGCACAAAACGTGAATGTTCAGATATTTGATATTTTTTGCTAAAAATTGTGATCTTAAAAGGATTAGAAAATTGCTGAAATTTATGCTTAACTTCAACAATGATTATTTTTCAACAACTTGACTGTTTGCAAATAAAGTTATATCCCATTAATCCATTTGACAGTGAACCTTAGGAAAAGATATATAGCAGTTCCTTATCCACTGTATTTTTGGGAAATTAAAGGGTGACAAAGATCAACGAAATACTTTTCCCGTCTGTCACATTTTGTATGAACTTTTTTATTTATTTTTTTATTTGTATTTAATTTGTCTCATACTCTGTAATAATAACCTTTGACATTGCCCAAAATCATTTCTGCAGATAACTCTTTGTCATTTCTTTGATGGTGTTTATTATGAAGGTAACTGTTGTAGTAAGAAGAGAAACTTAAAATATATAAATTCTCTGACAAATGGAAGTTTACAATAAACCAGAGAAATATTTATGTTATAAAGAGTTCACTGTAAGGCATTTATCATTATGAAACTGATGTGTCATAACAAGAATTGCAATTTAAGATTTTTCCCGTTGGGACTCGGACTCGGACTCGGACTCGGATGTCCGGGACTCGGGACATACAATTATTTTTTGTGAGATAATGGAAAACTGAGTGTAAATTTGAAAGAGCACAATATTTTAATGACAGAATAAACTTTATTTGATCAAATTCGGTTCAGAAACAGCTTAAATATCCATAAACATAGCAATTTATAATAAATGTAGGGCCCCACACTTATTCGATAATTTTGAACCAGCCGATAACAATTTCAAAAAGGCTTCCTTTTCAAAAAGTTACAAAATAGGTATTCAAATAGTTGTTGGTTATTTCTTTATCTAGTCACTATTTCAACAAAACATAAAATGGAAATTTTTTTATTCAAAATGGTTGAAACCGATGACTGTTTAGAGAGCGCCCTCTAACGTTTTAACGGCTCTTTTTTAATGATAACATGATCTTTACTAAGTCATTTGTAATTTTGTGTTCCTTTCTAGTTATAACTAATAGTTTGTAATGTAATGATGCAGGTTATGGTTACTAAAATTCATTTTCACCAAAACTGTACTCTCCTTACCAGAACTCAACTATCCCTTTAAAAGCCTGTTACATGTATCATTCAAAATGAGCTGTTACAACACAAGAGCGCGCTATCTGAACACTCATTGGTTTTAACCATTTTAAGTATTGTGCATACATATATGTTATGTGGAAATATTGATTAGATAGTGAGATTATCAGCAACTATTTAAACAACACTTTTGTAAAATGTTGAAAAGAGTTTTTTTTTTATTTGTTAACGGCTGGATAAAAAATGGGGACAATAATTGTGGGGCCCCATATTTCTGACAAATTGATAATGTATACTCCGCACAAAAAGAAACAGGACACTTATTTAAGATTAAGACAACATATCTCATATCTTTATCGATGAAATATATGTTAAAGATAAAATTAAAGACAAAATTGGCTTCTTCGATATTAGCATAGAATCCAGGAGAAATCATTCATGCATGACTTGCCACGGTCAATTAACCACCGCAAGGTCTGTTTTCAAAAATAGCAAAAAATGAACATCCATTCAATCAATTTAAATGTTGACAAGCATGCTATAAACGCTATATACATGACATGGCAAAATTATTTCATTACAAATGTGATCTTTTTTAGTTTCATCTCAATAGAAAAGGTGTAAATGAAGACAAAACTTTTTAGGTTTTATTTTCATCAAAATGTAACAAAATGGGGAATTCCATGGCTAAGGTGTATTCGTCGGAATTACAGTTGGTGCCCTAATTTCAGCATGAAACTTGGTATAAATTATTCTCAAGAATTCTACCGTAGTCCAAAGGGTACCGTCCAAAGATCTTCAAAATCTGATGTCACCCTTGGTCAACCATTTGGGCAGTCTCTCACGTCACTTCTCTAGGTAACTATATGGTTGAATTGCAAGGGACACATGATGAAACAGACAAGCTTTATGCCTCATAAACAGACCAATATGTTGATGTTCTCATAACCTGGCCCTGTTTTATTGGAAAATGTGTATTTTGGGAGTATGTTCATGTCAATAAGGTTGAATGGTGTCAAAATGCTTGCCAATTTATTCCAATTTCTTAACAGCTAAAACTAAAACATTTTGCCCCCCCCCCCCCCCCCCCCCAGTCAGACATACCCAGGCACCATGGTAAACTTGTACAAACTGGTGTACAGATAGCTTGCGATGCTAAAACCTTTAGTCCGACCGTCATCACCCTCCATTAAATTGCACGTCATTGTGGTATGACAAACTAATTGACAAACGTCTAAATTAATGGATAAAATTGCTTATTCATGTATCTTAAATGTTTCATAAACTCTTGTTTCAATACAAGATATGTAAATGTTAAAACATAGGGGCGGGGGCGGGGGCGGGGGCGGGGCCGGGGGCCGGGGGGGGGGGGGGGGGGTGTGGTATCGCCAACAACCAGTCCCCCACCACAACCCTGCTATTATTTATTATGATATAAGTATAATACCCCGAAAACACAAAGTTGTTAAAAAAGAAAGAAAGAAAGAAAGAGATGCACGCACACGCTCGCTAAAACCTCCATTTCTTTAGGAAATTACGCAAAGAAGAATTGATGATTGGATGCTAGGACCGTCACGTCGTAATAAGCATCATAATTATAACAGTTGCATCTCGTCAGGAATAATGAATAATGAACTAAACTGACGCGTTGTCAGTGGATCATGACCACTGTTGTCATGACTCTATATGGACTGAGCGGCAAAGTTATTGAGCTATTAATGTTAGTAATGAATAATTTTTTTGAATTGAATTGAAATGGTTCAATTTTAGTAATCGATTGTCATCAAAATACTTATGCGGATTAAAAACCCTGAATGAGCCTTTTCACCGTGTTACCATGGGAACAGTAACGCACTGAAAGGAAACATACAATATTATTGCATGATCATGGTGATGCAATTCACTAGTCGATCGGTAAACAAATTAACCACACAGCACACTACACAATCCGATCCGATCCGATCCGATCCGATCCGATCCGACAAAAGATTAAGGATCTGAACCTATATTACATGCTTTAAATACGCACGTCTTGCTTTAGGTCAGATACGCGGTTGTTCCTCGGATCGTTATCGGATTGGTTGTGCTGAGGGATTGAGGCATGTTTTGAACATGGGCACGCTGCTGGGTTCATCGCTGGGTTAACGCTTTGCTCCCTCGCCAGAGATGGTCAAAATGACCTATTATCCCCAATGGCAAGAAGAAATTGACGCCTATGGCATCATCATTTTAAAATCATAATCATCCAGATATGGTCATAAAAATGCTTCCTCTTTTCAAAAATTTGAGGTTAGGGTTAGGGTTAGGTATGAGGTATTTTAATGGATAGATTAGTAAATGGTATTGATAGTACAGTTTCTGATTTGGTCAAGCTGCATTTAAGTAACCGAAACCTTCTCCATTACAATACAAATAATAATAGATTTAACCCTACCATGCTCCAAATAAATTTTTAAAAAGGACAGACAACTAAGTAAACAGCTTCTTATCATTTTCAAAAATTAGCCGTTAAAACTGACAACTTATTGTTTTTAACCATTAAAAAGTGATCCTGCTTGTGATATGTTTGTGGAAATAATGATTAGAAAGAAGGAGAGATATTGTGTAACCATGGTAATAAAATACGATTATGGGCAAAATATACCAAATAACCGATAATGAAAATCAATGATTACAAATTAGCAGGTAAAATATTTACTGTCACCTGTGATCTGTTTTAATTTAAGCCAGACATGATTCATTTAATTTATTGTCTTTTGTAAGCATGGTTACACCTGTACACGGTGGTACAAGAAATATCTCTTCGAGATTTCACGAATTTGTATCTAGTCCTGCTAATACAGGGTGGCCCAAAAAAAACGGAACGGGGCACTTCCCAAAATATAGTAACAACTGTATTATGTCCATCGGATAGGGTGTCTTTTCAAATGAACAACGATACCAAGAACAGTCAATTTGGTTGTGTAGTTTTTTTTTTAGGGCGCTGGGAGTGACACCATGTCAGGTTCTCTTCTTTGTCAATTTTTACCGTGCCAGTGCTTGATACATCGCACGTACCGCCGTTCATACAGTTGAACCATGGACCCTAAGGCGTGCCATTGTTAGTGTGCACTCAGCCGTGTGCCGAGAGAATGGACAAGTTCGCTGAATGGTATTACGGGCATGGAGTGCAATTTAACTGGCATTGACTAGGTAAAAATTTACAAAAATGGGCACCTGACATGGTCTCACTCACTGCGTCCTTAAACAAAAACTACACGACCAAAATTACTGTTCTTGGTATCGTTGTTCATTGGAAAAGACACCCTAACCGATAGACATAAATATTTTGGTACTTTATTTTGGGAAGTGCCCCGTTCCGTTTTTTGTGGGCCACCCTGTATAACAAAATAAATTATAACGTATTCATGTTGATACGTATTAACATCCAAATATGGTCGTAATATAAAAAGCACGCTTCCTATTTAAAAAAGAAATATTCTATGATTTTTTGTTTAATACCTACACTTTTCAAAAACAAATCACAAGAGGTTTTTAAATATTTATTGATGATCTTACTATAGATCTAATCATTATTTAAGAAAACCTCACTTGCATAATTTTTCATGAACATTTTTTAAAACCACTTCTTTTTTTAGAGAGCAAACTTTTGTGTGTCAATGGCTCTTTTTGAATTACAATAGGTTTTGAATTAGTGATTTGTAATTGTTTGTACATGGTGGAACAGGCCCGTCGGAAGGAATTTTAAAGTGGTACGTATACGGTCAACGGATTGGGGGCGTGGCACAACTGCGAGGGAGCGGAGCACCACAGGGGGGGGGGGGGTGTGGGAAGGGGGTGTCCCCCCTCCCACGGTAGGGAGCTTTTGCAAATTTGGACTCGAAATAATGCAATCTGGTGCATACCTTGGAAGGACATTTTATAAAACTTAATTAAAGAAATCATTACCATCTCCCCTCATGATAAGACAAACACAATCGAACTTACACACACACCAGAAATACACTTACATCGTCCGCCTGTCGTCCGTGCATGTCTTTAGATACTTGGAGGAGGGGGTGTGCCCCCTCCCACGTGGAGACATTTTGGAAATTAGTGTTTAAAATATCACTGTATACGTATAGTCATAATTATTGCAGTTAGATATTATTATTATGCAAGATGTTTAGAAGATTTAACTTCTAAAAAAAGTGGGGATTGTTTGTCTTGTACAGGCCACCCCCGCATCAAAAAGTGGGGGATATATCCCCCCCCCCCCCCGGGGGGGGGGGGGCAATCAGATAATTGTCGGACGGCGTGTGCGGCTGAGACCTCCGAACCCATACCCACATCTAAGGGTCCTTTTGCTGTTAATAGGTACCCATGTCTAAGGATTTTTTGTGAAAAATTGACCTATGTCTAAGGATTTCAAACTTTCAATATTTAATTTCTAGCTGTAATATAAAACAATGGCCAATCATTTTGCAGTTTTTGATAAAATTCTTCATTAGTAAACTGTACCATACTACAGGGATGGCGCCAGGGTATTTTCGTAGGTAGGGCGAAAGTTTATACTTTGATGGCGCTAAGCGCCCAAGGGAGGGAGCGAAGCCACCTAGCGCGGGGAGGGTTCGGGAGGGGGTGTCCCCCCTCCCACACCAGGGAACTTTGGTTGTGAAATAATATGTACCATGTGAGCGAGCTTGAAAATGTTAGCCATTTCACAGCGGAAAATTGCCATTTGTTTCAATATAATTGTATGGGTATATTCGTTTTTATTGCTTATGAAATGGCGTTATGAAGGGTTATATATATAAACAGGTTGTGAAATATTATGTATGCTAGCGAGCGGAGCGAGCTTGAAAATTTTAGCAATTTCACATCGGCAAATTCCAAAATCCCGGAGAAAATGAGGGAGAAAAGAGGGAAAAGGAAAAAATGAAATAAAGGCACCAATGTCTTTTTATGAAAATGGGATCCATGTCTAAGAATCTTTCTTGAAAAAGTCACCCTTCCCAGCGGCACATCCCCTATACCCAAAATATACTTGGGTACCTCCCCCCCCCCCCCCCCCCGTGTATCCCCTATCCCCCGAGATCATACGCCCGTGGACACACTAAAACACACGCTGTTGATCCCATGTGTATCTCCTAGTGGAACTGTTGTTTCTGGCGTATTTTTGTATAGTTAGGTGGATCTGTAAATGATGCGCTTGATGTAGAAGGATCATTTTCAAGATGGGGGCAAAAGGTTCTCAACATTATCGTACCTTTGCTTTGATGGATCTCTATTTGGGGTGCCATTTTACTTCAAAATGTTCTGACAAGCCAGAACTAAAAAAACAGCAGAATTGTTTCGTTTATTTGCTGAATCCCCCCCCCCCCCTGATCCCTTTACCAGTGAAGGGCGGGAAGAATGGTGTCCAAATGATCGTGTCCTATATAAAGGCCTACGTTGGAATTGAAAGCAAATTTTAAAATAGAATGAAGAGGTGACGAAAATGGGCGGGAAAATCTATATACATGTAGGCCTAACCTAGGTGGTGAGCTTTATTTATAACTTTCTTGAGGATATTATTTTTAAAATTTGCGATTGGATGAAAAAGTTTTGTGGCATACGCTGTTTTTCGGCTTCCATGATTTTTGTCTTTTTTTCTCCTTCTTGGCATTTATTCATTACTGCACATTTCATATAAATTTACAAGTCGTATAGTTGTTACAATTGGTTACAAACTTCGGTTTCTATGATAATGCGTTACATTATCATGGTCTTCAGGGGCGTAGACAACGGGGGGATGAGGGGTATGCATCCCCCCCCCCCCACCTCACAAGGTGGGGGGGATGACATGTACAATCATCCCCCCCCCCCCCCCAGGTTTTAGGGAAGGATATATTTGTTTTGTGTGTATCTGTATACGAGTGGGAAAGAAAACATTAGTTGTATGAGCTAAGACTTGTTAATTCTAACGTTCAAAAAGTAATGTATACATCCACTTTCAATTTTCGCTGCGCGCTTCGCGCGCGAACAGATTATCTCAGTTTGTTGTGTATTTTTGTCTGTATACCGGGCCACGTAGTTCCAGTGTAGGCTGGCATTGCTCTGGCTGCTTGTGTGACATGCACCAAATTGCATAATTTCAAGTACATATATAAATGCAAAATCTTCTCCGTGGGAGGGGGATACCCCCTCCCAAACCCTCGCTATTTGGCTCTGCCCCAGTCCTCGGTAGCTTCGCCCCTCGGGACTCATTCTTGGCAATAGGCTATGTTGTTGGATCATACGTAATGTGGCATATGGTGATGTTGGAACTGTGTATGACGCTAAACGATTTCAGTCGAGAGTTCAGATTATTATTTTCTATTTGAATACATAATTCAGGCTTTTATTACTCCGTAAGAATACAATTATTGTGTCAGTTTTCAATTGAGGTTAGTACCAATTCATGATAACCATGTACCGTGACAAAATTGGGGAGTATTTTTTTACTACTCAAGTATTCTTTGTCAAGAGCATCCAACTCTAAAAAGGCAAATAACACATTTCTATGATGAGAATATATCTTTAGTTGCGCTCCAATCAAATGTTACCGTACCTTTGAATTATTTTTTTGTTACTGCATCAGCGTAATGGTATTGTAGATTATACAGCTACAGATCAAGAATATGGAATCCGCTATGCGATTCAATATGATAATACAACTCTATGATGTATTATTGTTATTAGAAATGAAACTAACCTTCTAAACATGGGTATGAGTATCTCATGATTATCACATCTTTGGCTAAGTACATGATTAAACTACTCATGCATTTAATCAATATGGAACTCATAAAATGTCCACTATGATAAACAACGCTATTTATATATTTGAAATACAAATTGTATTAGCATCTAGAATATATCATCTCAAACCCGAGAAGAAATACCAAAACCATTTTTTTTTGTGACAACAAAATTAGAAACATTACCAGGAACAACTTGAAAATATAGAAATTATAGCAAATATATATTGATAGAAAATTTAGGCATACACTTCATCTAAAAATAATTTGATTAAAGGGATAGTTGAGTTCTGGTAAGGAGAGTACAGTTTTAGTGAAACTGAATTTTAGTAACCAAAACCTGCATCATTACATTACAAACTAATAGTTATAACTAGAAAGGAACACAAAATTACAAATGACGTAGTAAAGATCATGTTATCATTCAAAAAGAGCCGTTAAAACGTAAGAGGGCGCTCTCTAAACACTCATCGGTTTTAACCATTTTTAATAAAATATTGTGCATGTGATGCTTTGTTGAAATAGTGATTAGATAGAGAAATAACCAACAACGATTTAAATACCTATTTTGTAACTTTTTGAAAAGAGGAAGCATTTATTTGAATTTTTAACGGCTGGTTCAAAATTCTCTAATAAACCCGGGGCCCGGGGTTTATTACAAATTGTTATATTTATGGATATTTCAGCCGTTTCTGAACCGATTTTGATCAAACAAAGATGATTTTATTGTTTAAATATTATGCTCTTTCAAATTTTACACTCAGTTTTTCATTACCTCACAAACCAATTAAGTAGTCTAGCGCCCTCTCTACCAAAACTCAACTTTCCCTTTAAGGTATCTACAAAAAACTGAATAATATTCTTTAAGGAATGTCTAGGTATTGTTGTTTAAACAAGATCAGTATACTTAGTTAATCTATACTACTGTATCAGGCCCAAGAAAATAAAGGTATACAACTTATTCTACAATACTATGATTAAGGAATTATAAAAAAAGCCCATGTTGTTTTTCTAACTGGTATATTGTCATTAAATCCATACGACACTTATGTATATAAAGTCTTACAATGTATAGGCAAATATCTTCATATATAATTTGAATGTTATTACTAATCTAATAAAGGGCTGGTATATGAGTATAAGTGGGAACACTGAACTATGTTTTCATCAAATCGGTACTGCAACCGCTAAATGCCTAATAAAATATAGGCAAACAATTTAATCTACACTAATAATCATTTTCATGCACACTTACTATACAAAGCATAAACATGTATTATATAATTCATGATTGAAGAATCATACTCAACAATTATTTAGTGGCGAACACTTTTATAGATGTATTTATCTTTTCCGTCAAGTAATATATTATATCACTATCATGATCGCAATCACTAATATGTAAATGTATACTTAATTTGTAATCACATATGTGTTTATGTGGCATATTGTGATGTTGGAACTGTGTATGACGCTAAATATAAATACAATATTTGTGTGTGTGTGTGTGTGTTGGGGTGCATATTTATTAGTGTGTCAATTATTTGTTTTTTTCGTGAAAATATATTTAACATTTCTGGTCGATCAAATCATAACACGCTTTCCCAGATACAGTCAATGTTAAGCCCGAATTTCCTATCTAGGTAAGCACCAGATTGCACAATGTCAAGTCCAAAAATGCAAAAGCTCCCTACCGTGGGGTGGGGGACACCCCCTCCCATCCCCTCCCCCGCTCAGTCACTTCACTCCCTCGGGCTTGGTCGCTTCGCTCCTTGCAATGTCTCGCTCTCACATCTGGCTCAAAGTTGGCAGCACTGTGAGTGTGGTGGGGCATGAGCTTCTACACACACAAATCGTGAGCCCCCATAGGTTTTGCCCCCCTTTGCCCCCCACCCCCAATCCAAAACTGCTTCCGGCCAGCCTGGTCACGACCATCATAACATCTAACCCCCCCCCCCCCCCCCCCCCCCCCACACACACACACACACACACACACCACTGAGAGGACTTTCAAGCAATTTCCTTTGGCAGGCGGTCTCGGGCGCGAACAAATTGGTATTGGTCCGGTGATCGGCAAATCATCCCCCCCAGGTGTAAGAACCTGTCTACGCCACTGATGGTCTTCATTTGTTCTTGATGGAGCAAAGTATTATTCCATATCAAATAAAATATTTTAACAAATTAGGGACATGATATGTTGCAAACCGATTCAAAATCATGATTTTTCATGTATAAAGCGTATAAGGGAAGTGTAACCAAAAACCAAGTATACGGTCAGTATCGTCAGTTACCGTCATTCATGCTGTCAGTAAAGTTAGCATAAAAGGAAAAGGTGCCAATTACTCTATATTGTCTGGGAATCTTTGGATGACTTCCTATCAAACTCATCATTCTAGTAAGTCAGGGACATGAGATATATTGCCATAATGTTGCTTGTTTTTTTTGTTTGCGTAACGTCACTTACCGACACATGTTTGCTCGCTGTTTGATAAGAAATGCAGTTTGAATGAACAAACTTACACCGATATCTTCACTTTTATCAACTGGCGTACTGGTGGGGGGGGGGGGGGGGGGCTTGGGGCTTGGGGGGGGCGCTTGCCACACCCAAAATAAATTCAAATCATGGCTTTTATCTAATTCGATAACAGTGATTGAAAGAAAAGAGTATTTCTTTAGACAAGAAAACTCAGATTTTACTTCATGTCAAGCCAAATTTCCTTCCCAAGTATGCACCAGATTGCATAATTTCAACTAAAACATTGCATAAACACCCATACTGTGCACCCACCTACCATCAGACCCTCCAATCACCCTTCCCCCTCTCGGTTATCGTTTCGCTCCCTCGGGAATCGGTCTTGTATACGTCTTGAATACAATGTTCATGTTGTTTTGTCATAAAATAATGCTTTTGATGCACTGTTTGAACTGAACATGTCACTTTGCGAATATTATTTTTGGGGAGCATTTTTGTTTTTCTTCATGAATCAATCATAACCTCTTCTGGTTAAGAATCATGACGATGATGACGCACTAACGCACATTATAGTACAAGTCAGAATTTCCTTTCCAGGTATGCACCAGATCGCACAGTTTCAAGTCCAAAAATGCAAAAGCTCCCTACCGTCGGAGGGGAGCACCCCCTCCCACACCCTCCCCCGCTCAGTCGCTTCGCTCTTTCGGGCTTGGTCGCTCGCTCCCTCGCAATATTCGGTGGTGATGTTGATTTTCTTTAGCCCCCCCCCCCAAAAAAAAAAAAAGTTTTTGCTAATTACGCCACTGACCCCCATGTCTCTCTCTTTATTTAAATATAACTACAATGAAAATAATGTCATAACAATCATAACGTCGGTTACCGTGGAATTGCCCATTACTCATTAGTAGAAACAAACATTGATAATATTGTGATTTTCGAATTCCCCTTTCAACGAAAACATATTTAGAATTCATTATCGCCAAGAAAGTTTTAAATGGATAGTTGAGTTCTGGTAAAGAGAGTACAGTTTATAAGTAGTAACCAAAAGCTGCACCATTACATTACAAACTGATAGTTATAACTTCACCATGGTATACAAAAATTACTAATGACTAAGTAAAAAGCCTATTATCATTCAAAATTATCTAATAATTGTGGGGCCATTTCTGAACCGATTTTGATCAAATAAAGTTTATTTTGTCATTAGAATTGTATACTATTTCGATAGTCCGACACTCAGTTTGTCATTATCTCGCAAACAAATAATTTGGGTAGCGCCCTCTAAACCAAAACTCAACTATCCCTTTAAATATGTATAGTAAGTCCATAATGTTACTTAGTTTACTGGAGGAGACGGACTAGATGCACTATAACAATTTGCATAATGTATACCCCACTCACTTGATTTTTATTAGTCTAGACCAACTTGATAAGAACAATCTGCCACTCAGCTACATTCCTGACCACCTGCTGTACCTTCAGTTTTACGACTTCGCCCGCAATCCCATTATAGCCTATCGTCAAGGTAATGGATAACAGCAATAAGAAATGAGAACACATATTGAACTGACACATTTCACCGGATTGGAGCCAGACACGGGCTTGGCAAAGGCTACCTAGATGCCAACCTGGAATAAACTATAGCAGCCAATCTTCAGGCGTGCAAAATCACGTCTATTTCATTCTACAGGGTACCGACTCCGGTTTGACCCATACCGTAGAGCTCTCCGCGAAGGCACATTTCCAAACGACGATATCTCCTTTATTTTATCACTTTTCTGCGCTCTGTTTTTTGCAATATCATAATAAATATCTGGAGTTACTGAATATCTAAAAATATTTATTATAGGATTCATGTAAATTATTCAATTTTCACGTTCAAAATGTGTTTTTTACAAAAGACAAAACTTTGAAAACAACTCGAATTTTGACACATAGTTTTATTTTTGAGCCCAAATGAAAGTCTAACGTTTAGAATCGCCATTTATTCTTCTTTCCGAAAATATAAATGAGGTGGTGTAACTGTTGTAATATGAGTCAGGATCCAGCAAAATCTAACCCAACTACACTGTCAAAATCGTAACGACTCGCAGTATAGGAAAATACTCGATCTAGCGCTGTGATTGGCCAGTTAGCGGTAGAATGATGACGTCATTTTGTGAAGCTGCGTGATCCACGTCATGTGATTCCCCGTGATGAAAAGAGAAGGGGAGAGAGATTTTCTCTTTCACGCACAGCACGCGTGTGTTGTTCCGAGCTGGACTGGTGCAGTGTTGCGTTGTTTGAATTCGTACACTCCTTCGTATCATCCAATGAGAATGCTCGTTCGCATTCTTGAGTGGTATGTTCTTGGAATACAGTACAGTACGTGGGACTGCAGTGATCATATCCTGACTGAATTTCGTTCATAAACATGTATCTGAGAGTTGTTAATGTTTCTTGGATATCCATACAAATGTTTATAGCTAGATCTATCAAGGAGGTATATATGCCTACGTGTGTACTATAACAGAATTTAATAAATGACCACCAAGGTAGCATAGCAGCTACAAGACAGTCCTACACATCTGCATTACATCTATGCTGTACAAACTCCCCCCCCCCCCCCCCCCCCCCCATTAAAAAAAGACAAGAAAACATAAAAGGGATACATTCTAATGATGATGATAATACTTATAATAATTTGATCAAAACATCAAACGTAAGGGGTTCATAAAAAAAAGAGATGCATAGGGCGTTCCTCCACGTAATTTGCATGCTCTCGCCACTCGTAAAATAAATGGCAAATGATATACTACATGGCAGATTGACTATTTGGCTTGTAAATGGATTGTGGACCAAATAGACCAAATCGATTGTAGACGAACAGATGTGTAGACTAAATGACTGGTAGACCAAATATATTGTAGACCACTTGTTTGGTAGACGAAAAGGAAGGTGGACCAAATGTACATGTAGACCAAATGATTTGTAGACGAAATGAGTTGTAGACCAAATCTATTGTAGACCAAATTAATAGTAGACCAAATGTATAGTAGACTAATTGGTTAGTAGACCAACTAAATAGTAGACCAAATGTACATGTAGACCAAATGATTTGTAGACTAAATGATGTATAGACCAATTGGTAGTAGCCCAATTGATAAGTAGACTAACTGGCTATTAGACGAAATGCACATTAGACTAATTGAGTAGTAGACCATGTGGTTATTGGACGAATTGGCATGTAGACGAATTGGCTTATAGACCAAATGGCTCGTAGACGAACTTACTGTGGACGAACCGGGTTTAGACTAAATGACAGTGGACCAAATGGGTAGTGGACCAAATGGTTGTAGACCAAATGGCAAGTCACCGTCCGTCCGTATGTATGTCCTGTTTTTGTTGTCACATCTCAAAATACCTATTGACGGATGGACACCAAACTTGGTACATGTATTTATATTATAAACCATATGAACTGATCAGATTTTAAGGTCATGAGGTCAGAGGTCATAGGTGACAGGTGAACAGGGCTCATTAAACTTGGTACTTGATGAGCCAATGAACTGATTAGATTTTGGGGTCATGAGGTCAAATGTCACAGGGCTCATTATATATGAAAAAGCATGTTATCACAATGTCTCAAGAACCAATTGATGGATTACCACCAAACTTGGTGCCTGTATGAATCTTGAGATGCCAATGAACTGGTCAGATTTTGGGGTCATGAGGTCAAAGGTCACAGGGCTCATTACATATATTACAAAATCTCTTTATTTTGATATCTAAAAAAACAATAGACAGATTATCACCAAACTTGGTTAGCCCTAACAATATTCTTGATCAGCCAATGATTTGTCACAATGATTTGTCACAAGGCTCATTATATGCAAAAATATCTCTTAATCATGATATCTTAATAACTGGTGGATGGATAAACTTGGTACCTTTATGTATGAGGAGCCAATGAACTGAAAGGTCACGGAGCTCATTATAACAAAATGGCTGAGGCATCCTCTTGTAACTGCGTACAGTCGAAGATCCATCTAGCTACTTTATTTTTCACAATATTTGTTACAAATGCTGTATGAATTTTACATTTGTATTATGCTGTTATAAGAATGGTATGTCAATATCTCACCATGAACCTACATTCTATCACCATACAGTTTACCCAGACCTGTGCACTCTGAGCCTGGTTGCTGTGAGTGACCAGGTGGGTTACGCCTCGCGCATTGCATTCTGGGATGATGTCTATGGCTTCAAGATGTCTTGCATGAAGTCGTGTGTCTTGGAAGAGAGCACAGTGGACTATATCAACCCGGACACCATCATGTCCAAGCCCTCCATGATAAAGGTAAGGAGATATAATATTGCTTTATTTTAAAGTAAAAAGGGAAACTAATAATATTGAAAACAATTGTGTCCTTTTGTGACAGTCTCCGAGACATAAAAGGTTGGTCACTCGTGTTTGAGCAAGGGTAACCTAAGTTTATTTTTGTATACAAAGATGGGAGTAAAGTACTTGCCCTAACTGGTTGGCAGATGGCTACTAGCAAAATCCAGTGGCAGCATGAAAGATCATTAATGGGGTGATATATTTTCTTATGTTCTTTTGATTAATATAAGTATTCAAAACCAATTTTATCTGTAGACAGGTGACATCTGTAGAAAGGTTCCACAGCATTATTTTTCTGTCAAAAGTATCACTTACAGCGACCACTGCTCTTTATGGTTGGCTGCTATAGACGGGTGTCTGCTAAGTTTTTCTGTGAAGCTAATAATAATAAAAGTATACCAGCATTTATATTGCGCCATCAATCTAGAAATTCTATTCTGTGGCGCATCATACTGCTACTAATGGTTGGCTGCTATAGATGAGTGTCTGCTAAGACAGGCTCGACTGTATTCTCTTTTGGTTTCTTTCTAGTGCCTTGATGTGTCCACAGTTCATGTGCGGGATCTAGACTTCATCACTGACTTTCAGATGGAGGTACTGTCAGATGGCCTGTGTACAGTAAGTGTTATCATATTTCACTCTTGAGTGCCAGAGATCTTACAGCTCTATGGCATTTGTGTGTATTCTGTGGTGCAAATATACACCACAGGCACTCAAGGTGTTCATACATGACAAATCCACTAAGGTTTCTGTGGTCAATAGGATGTATGAAATTAATGAAAGCTTGTTACATAGTATGAAACATTATGTGTAGAATGAGTATATTTACACCAAAAATGTAGTGTTTTGTGTATTGATATTAATCATGCAATTTAAGATCTGAACAAATCCATAAATAACGCTTACACTGTATTCATTCTCTCTTTGATATTGAGATTTGTTATGGTGATTAAATTGACATTATTTAGGTTCTCCCTAATAGGGCCGGGGGGGGGGGGCCATAATGGCCCCCCCCTCCGCGATTTTTTTTATTGGTCCAAAACGCTGTACGATGACGCGCCGCGGCTTGGTGACTTTTTTCTATCGGGTCTTGCGCACATTTTAAAACAAAAATTTCGAAAATCGGACCTACCGTTACAAAGTCACGTGACCTTTTGTCTATGCATGTCAGCCCGAAAATCACTCAATTTCGTGATTTGTGTACAAAACATATGGAAATATCAATTTTCGTAAAATGAGGTGTATCATTAGTTATTTGGTGTTGTTTACATGTTATATGTTGGTTTGGGGAGTCAAAATAGTTAAATTATAGTTAGAAATAAAATAAACAACAAAAACAATAAAATACATAAGTTTTAAAAAACAAAGAAATACATAAGAAATTAACAAAACAATAGAAAACATAAGGAAAAACCGGGCTCTTCCAAATTTTGTTGTCGTATTATCATTACAAATGCTCTAATGAATATATGTAGTGAAAACCAGAGTTTAATTATGAAGAATATATGATTTATGGGTAAAAATATGAATTTCATGACTTATTTGCATAAATTACCATAAATATGCAAATTAATGAATTTTTCAAAATTTTTCAAAATTACCATTGTATTCTATACACTTCACTTATCATGCGTGCAAAATTTTATGGCGATCGGCCGCTCCGCGGCCGAGATCTTAGGGGGGGGCCATAATGGCCCCCCCCCCGGCCTGCTGAAGACCTCAAATAGCCCGGCCCTTTTAGGGTTAAGCATACATTACAGGGGTTGCTCAATCTGTACTTTTGTGTGTGTTTCAGTCATCCTCATCATGCTACTGCTCATGATTTGTAAATCCATTTTAACCCAATTAACAGCTTATTAATAGGGCTAAGCATCAATGAATATATTGTCTATAGGAAAATAATGTGTGTATTTTAATGTACATAGATAAACTGCAGATGAAAAGAATAGAAAATAAATGTATTTTAGTGACGTATGTTTCAATCCTCTTTTCTGCATTTCAGGCTCTGGTTGGATACTTCGATGTCATATTTGAGAAGAATTGTCACAAAGCTGTAAGTCGAGGATTGCACACTGTAATTTCTTTGTTAAACAACAAATATTAGTAAACTAAATTATTTCTATGATATTTTTATTATTCTAATAAATGTATTGTAATAATGATATTCTTGTAAAAAAAAATCATATATTTGCTTTCTATTGACCGTTTCATTTTTTGAATGCATATCTTTTATCTACTATGCAATTTAGTGTTCTAAAACAAATTTGGATCTCATATTCTAGAAACTAATGGTCCCAGTTGTCCAGATAAACTTGCATGTTCATTTAGTGCTCAAAGGAAGCATAAATTGAAAATGAGTTCAACACTTGGCCCATTCAGGACTGATTGATTTCCCTATATTAAACATGCATTCTCCATAAACCCCAGCAGAGTATGTTTTGGGACCAGTCATGAAGGGGTTAATCATAATGAATGGTTCTTGTTAGGGCAGATAATATTATGATAGATTGGGAACAACTAGTAGCAGTATGCACATTTATTCATTCAATTTCCTCTCTTGTCTACAGGTGATGTTTTCCACTGGCCCAGCTGCACCCAAGACTCACTGGAAGCAAACCATGTTCCCTTTCAGGAAGCCATTCAGCTTGAAGAAAGGTAAATTAACACTTTTGAGTGCCAGGGATTTTACAGCTGTATAGCATGAGTGTGCATTGTGTGGTGCAAAAATGGGAGCTTGACGCTCAAGGAGTTAACACGCATTTATGTCTTATTGTGATATGTGCAGTGGAAACTTGTTATAAAAGCAAGCAGTGAGAAAATTAGCATGTTATATCCGGGTGAAAACAAACAACAGTATAAAGAACTGGAAACAGCAAAATTACCTTGTTCTCTGAGGATTTTGGATATATTTGGGATTTATTTTGCTTTCCATTGCAGATTTTATCATTCATGCCATGCACTACATTTACAATGTTATTGTGTTCAGGTGAAAATTATCGTTACATTAATTTTCAGAATGAAATATGGCATTTTAATTCATTTTGGACTTACCTGAAGATCTATCATTTGGGATCTAAGAGAAATGCATCTTACACAGTAGGCTCCGCTAAATGGGGTAACATTTAGTGATATGGATACTCCTTTAAATTGGTTGGATTTGACCAAGCATTTCCTATTTCATTTACTGATTAACAACAAAACATCAATTTTCCCCTCAGAAGTACATGATTTAATTATATCTAGCCCAGTGGTACTGATCTGGGTGAAAAAGATAATTAATCAAGACTTTTTGTGGCTGGGAGGACAAAAAGAATATAACAAATTGTCTGCAATGTCACACAGTCACCGTGTAAAATTGCCTGCATTTATTATACTTAAAGGGACTTAGTAACATTGTCCAAATCCTCAAAATCCAATTGGAATTCTAGCGGTTCCCTCATACCTTGTTGGATTCGTATTAACTATAAAAGCATGGGACAGGTTTCAGTTTTTCAAATTTCCTTTTCGTTTTTGCTCATTTACTCGGCCATATAACATCCATTTAACTTGAAATTTTCACACAACACCCACTGCACATATCAGATAACAACAATAAACATTGTATCAACCATACATCATTTTTTGCACATGTCAACAAAGTTACTAGATCCCTTTAACTTGACTATCTCTTCATTTCCCACTTTGCACAGGTGATGTTCTGTCGGGCAAGATCTCATGCAAGAAGGACAGGAAGGATTTACGAGCCCTGCTCGTAACCATCACCATCGACAACGAGACACTAACCTACCACGTCAGATAGTACAGCCCCCTCTATTGACAGAGGAAGGATGTATGAGCCCTGCTTGTAACCATCACCATCGACAACGAGACACTTACCTACCACGTCAGATAGTACAGCCCCCTCTATTGACACAGGAAGGATGTATGAGCCCTGCTTGTAACCATTACCATTTGTAACTGCCACTCAAGACAAAAGTACCAACGCTGGAACGGATGTTGATTAATAAATCGAATGTTCGAAGTATTTATTCGCACAACAGTGCCGTGAAACTGTATATAAAGAACAATGCAAAGAAATATAATAAATGCTCAGTAAAACTGTGTGTAAAAACAATGCATAGAAATACAGTGTGTTGTTTGATAACAATGAGTACATTCTTGACACTAGCACTATAATGAGTTTCTTTTCTTCATAAATCACATGGCTTGTGATATAAAAAATAATCGTGAAATTACTGTTTATCAGTGTCTTATGAACATAACACATTACATTAGTGAAATGTTTCAGCTTAACTATAAAACCTCTTGTCAATACACGAATCAAATGAAGACTTCTCGGGTTTAATATGTCTAGAAATTACGAGACAAACTACTGTTGTTTAACTGCTCTAACATTGATTTTCTACTCTAAATGACGATTATTTATCTTACATACACAGTATCACAACATCACAACTACAGCTTAAAAACATAAGCTTTATAACATCCTCACAATCATTTGGGATGACACTTAACACATGAGTTATAATTACGTAAATGGATCAAAAGGGCAATGCGATCCATTTTTCACAAGAGTACGTGTACAATCGCTTATGTGTGCGATTGCTTATATGTAGTTTCTACATCGTAACTTTCTTTATCAACAGTACAATAAATTAGTTAGAGAACTAGCGATGTTTCATTTATAACAAATCGCCATATCATATAGTAAGAATTAAACAAATCTTGATAACTTCTTCCGTAAAAACTCACCTCGTTGGCTGGACATCATTGCCTTAAAGCAGCATAAATACGAAATTAAGAGGGCATTTTTGAACGATGTTATCCCTCGGATCGAAATCCAAAATGGCGAAAAGCACTCGATGGCGCATTAATACACCCAAGTCATATTGAGTTAAACATAATATATATGGGAGAAGTCTCGTTGGAAGAAGGGTTTTGACTTGTTATAACAATCATAACATTTATAAGAGTTATTTGAATTATTCAGATAATCAAACCTTTAAATACAAAAACAGTTATCTGCCTGCAAATGAGGAACTATATCTTCAGCGCGCATATAAATTATGCGCGTCAATGTAATCAATACTCAAATCAGTGCACGCGAATAAATTGCGTTAAAAAACCACGAAAGATTGTGCGGGCTAAAGGCTCGCCCACGGAGGCTCGCCCACGGAGGCTCGGGACGTTCAATGCAGCACACAAAGTGCGTGCGATGCTCAATCTACATTATTCATTGCATAATCTCACTGGCAGCAGCCACACTCCCACCCAAGAATCACAAGTGATTTCTTTACTTTCAATTATCTTAAGTACAATTCAAATTATTGATCAAAAGTACGATCCTAACAAAGTATGTTACAATCAAACAAAATTTTAGGATGTCAATGAAAAGGGATGTGAGGACTACCAAAAATAATCAAGGTCACACTAAGCGACTATTTAGAGTTAGGAATCAAGACGATCAGTTTGTGAACAGGTCTTTCGAGGACAGTTCTCTTGTGGAGAGGCTTTCCGTGCTTGTCTAGGTCTCGAGTTGCCATGACAAGCTTTACTTTGCGAACTAAGCCGTCATCGCTGGGGAACGTCTCAACAACCTTAGCAATGCTCCAGTCTGTTCTGCATAGGCCTTCATCTTTGAGTATGACTATGTCGTTCACTTCAAGGTTCCGTTGCGGTTCTGTCCAAATCTTTCTGGGTTGGAGAGTATGCAGGTACTCTTTCTTCCATCGAGCCCAGAATAGATTTGTCAAGTATTGGACACGTCGCCATCTTTTCCTCAGATAGAGGTCCTCTTTCACAAATTTCCCTGGTGGAGGCATCACAAGGCCTGATTTCATAGTCAGGACGTGATTTGGAGTCAAGGGGAGTGGGCCGTCTGGAGATTCCAAGTTCTCAACAGTCAAGGGTCGACTGTTGACGATGGCCATAGCCTCGTATAGAAATGTTCGAAGAGATGATATACTGAGTTGAGTTCCTGACTGCTCCAGTATGCCATCGAGAACATTTCTGACATTCCTGATTTGCCTTTCCCAGACTCCTCCCATGTGACTTGAAGAGGGGGGATTCAACTTGAATTCACAATCAAGTTTCAGGAGTTGGGTTGCTACTTGATCTCCATCCAGTTCACGTAGGGCTTGCTTCAATTCGTGTTTGGCACCGATGAAGTTTGTACCTTGGTCGCAACGAATGAGGCGAACATTTCCCCGGATTGCGATGAAGCATCTCAATCCATTGAGAAATGCATCTGTGGACATGTCGTCCAACACTTCGATATGCACAGCTCTCATCGACATGCATGTCAGAATGAGTCCATACCGCTTCAACTCCTTTCGTCCTTCTTTGATGATGAAGGGTCCAAAGCAGTCTAGACCACAGTAGGTGAAAGGGGGAGAAGGTTCTAGTCGGTCTTGTGGTAGATCAGCTGCCTTTTGTCCTTTCGGCTTGCCTCGATGTTTGATGCAGTGAATGCATTTGCTGATTAGAGAAGAGACAATGCGTCTGCAACCAGTGATCCAATATCCACCCGAGCGAATAGCATTGATGGTCATGTTTCTTCCCTGATGTGCTGTTCTCTCATGGTAGCGCCAGACGATGAGTTTTGAGAGGTGGCTTTCCTTCGATAGGATGACAGGATGTTTTGCGCCGTACATCATTTCAGCCTTCTTCAACCGACCTCCCACCCGTAGCAGATCGTGATCATCGAGGAACGGGTCAAGCTGTCTCAATGGGTTGCATTTCGAAATGGTTGAGCAGCCCATTTTGATCTGTTTTCTTTCGTCGTGAAAGGCTTCTTTTTGGATTGCTCGGATGAGATTCCTCTCTGCAACTTGCTTTGATTCTATTTCATCAATGCGCAATCCTTTTCGTCTGTAGCAGCACTTCACTATCACTGCGACTGCAGTTAGTGCATTCTGTAGGCTTGAGAACCGAGTCAATCTGGCTTCAAAGGATGTGAAGTTCTTTGCCTGTGTTGCATGAACTGTAGCGGATTTCACTTCAACATCGTCTGCAGAGACTTCGGCAGTGATCTCTTGAGGAGAAATTTCACTCTCCCAAAGAAATGAAGGTCCTGTTAGCCAGTTTGACGACAACATCTCTTCCGTTGTCAATCCACGAGATGCATGATCTGCTGGATTCTCAGCGCTGGCTACGTAGCTCCACTGTTCAGGGCGTGAAGTCTGGAGAATACGTTCTACGCGGTTGGCAACAAACATGTGGAAACGCTTTGTTTCATTTTGAATGTAGCCTAGCACGACCTTTGAGTCGGTCCAGAAGTGGTGCTTGGCAGACTTGTAGTCAAGTTCATTGCTCAGGATATTTGCGATTTTCACTGAGCAAGTAGCTGCCTGGAGTTCTAGTCTTGGGATCGTCGTTGGTTTCAGAGGGCACACTCGTGCTTTTGCCATGACCAAAGAACAGTGAACATCACCACTTTTGTTCTTCAGCCGCACGTAAGAGCATTGGCCATATCCTGACAAGGAAGCATCGGAGAAGTGGTGAAGTTCAACTTCTGTTGGCTTTCCAAAGTCTTGTGGTTGGAAGCAACGAGGGATCTTGATTGAGTCCAGTTTCAACATTTCTTGTCTCCACTTTTCCCATTGTGGACGGAGTTCCTCGGGTACAGGATCGTCCCAGTCCATCTTGTTTCTGCACATCTCCTGCAAGATTAGTCTCCCAACGAGAACAAGAGGTGCAATCAGACCCAGAGGATCGTAGATGGATGCGACAGTGGCAAGTAACCCACGTCTGGTCAGAGGGTTGTCTTTGAGCGCGAGTCTGAAGCAGAACTCGTCTGAGTCTATGCACCATTGTAGGCCGAGTGCTCTTTCAATGGCTGTCGATTCATGCTGACCGAGTTCTAGGCTTGTTTTGGCACCGGCAGCACGTTCCGACTCTGGAATGCTGCTTGTCACTCGTGGATTGTTGCATATGAATTTGTGCAGACGTAGATTGCCTTGTGCACACATGCTGACTGCCTTTTTGATAAGGTTAATGGCATTTTCTTCGGTAGACTCACACTTCAGGCCATCATCGACATAGAAGTTTCTTGTGAGGAAGTCAGCAGCTTCTACACTGATTTCCTTGTGGTCTTTGGCGATTTGTTTCAAACCGAAGTTGGCACATCCTGGAGAGGAAGTTGCGCCGAAGAGATGGACTTTCATTCTGTAGTCCACTGGGGTCTTGGATAGATCCCCATCCTCCCACCACAGAAACCGAAGGTAGTCCTGATGTTGCCTTGATACCCGAAACTGATGGTACATCTTTTCTACGTCACAGGTGAAGGCGATTGGTTCCTGCCGAAACCTGCACAGGACTCCTATCAGTGGGTTGATGAGGTCAGGCCCTTGTAGAAGGTGATCGTTTAGACAAGTTCCTTGATAACGGGCGCTGCAGTCAAATACAACTCTGACTTTGTCCGGCTTTTTTGGGTGATATACCCCATGGTGTGGGATATACCAACTGGTGGAAATGTCCAGTTCACCTGCTGGAACCTTTTCTGCGTCACCTCTATCAAGAATCTCCTTCATGAATGTCATGTAGTGGTCTTTGTACCTGGGCCGTTTTAGGAGCTGACTCTTGAGCCCTATGAGTCGACCCATGGCAGCTCGACGATTGTTTGGGAGTATCGGATTACCTTTCTTGAAAGGGAGAGGCATTTCGTAGTAGCCGTCATCCCTTTGTTGGACTCCATCGCCAACGATCTGCAGAAACTTCTTGTCTTCTTGAGACATGGTGTCGTGACCATTGATCTCATGGAAGTCCTTTTCCATCATCTGAAGGAAGTCTGCAGTCGTGACCTCCTTTACTTGGGATTTGCAGACATACTGTATGTTTGCTTGACTGTCATTTGAGATAGGTGCCTCTACTCTCATACTGACAGTGCGATATGTTTGACCGAAGGTGTCAAAGTTCTCCGCAGTATTTGTCTGCGCACCTCCGACGATACTCCATCCCAATTCTGTCTCCACAGCGTAGGGCTCCTCATTTCTACCAGAAATGCAGTTCAATGGGGCAAGAGCCTGTGCGCAGTTATATCCAATGAGCAGACCTATTGGACAGTCTTGCTTCGGTACGAGGAGGTTCGAGATGCTGTGAAGATGAGGCCAGCGATCAGCTGTCGAAGGTGTGGGGATATGGGCTTCGTTCATTGGGATTGAGCACCTAGAATATGCAGGAGGGAGGGATATCTTCGTGGATGATCTGAATCCCCGAACGAGAAGATTGTCAAATCTCCTGCATGGTATCTTCGTGCTTGTGTCAGTCATCGTTGTTAGCCTCAATGTGGCAGCTTCCGAGTGTGCTTGAACTTCATCTCCGACACCATCCACAATGAAAGTTGTGTCTGACATTGTGTCCAGTAGAGCGTACACAAGAATTTCTTGCTCTGGATGATGTACGCTGGATACAAATACTGGTAGAATCATTGAAGTAAGGGAGCGTTCTGTATCCGATTCGACTTTGTGGTTAGTGGATTCTTTGTCTTTGGTCGTATCGTCGGTCTGTGATCCAGATTTTTTGTCCAGAGTAGGGCGTTTGAAGGAGTCGTCGTGAAGGCTGGTGGGGTGACGTTTATTGCACACCTTACACTCACTCCTCTTCGGGCAGTCTTTCGACATGTGGCCTCTGTTTAAGCACCCAAAGCAGAGTCCTCCTTTCTTGACGAATTCTCTCCTTTCATCCATCGATTGTCGCCCAAAGTTTCTGCACTCTTCTAATGCATGGCTTGGCCGATTGCAGAAGATGCAGGTTCTTTGGGAGGTGCCTGGTTTGACAGTTGTGGCGTATGCCGTCCTTTTCTGAAACACAGGTCTTTTACTCCCTTCGGTCTGGTGTGGGCTATGTGTGTGTTTTTCCTTTCCTGACCTTGTCGCCTCGTAGGTCACGTACGGGTCATTAGCGATGTCCGCTTCTTCGGCCAGGAAAGACACAAACTCCTGGAAAGAAGGATATCTTCCATTTCCTTTTTTGAGTTTTGCCACGATGCGATTCCATCGATGTCCTATCCAGTCAGGGAGTTTCGTGCAGATTTTATTGATCTCGCGCATGTCGTTTAGGATTTCCAGGTCTTTTATTTCTGCTGACGCCACAAGACATTGTTGAAGGAAGTCAGTCAGATGTTGGAGGCCTTTGTTGTCTCTATTAGAAACTCTTGGCCATGTGTCCAGTCTGGTGCGGAAGGCTTCGGATATGGTGAAAGGGCTGCCAAAGCGCTTCTCGAGCACCTCCTTGGCTTGTTCGAATGCCTTTTCCGACCTGAGTAGGAAGAATCCACTAACTGCATCCTTGGCCGATCCGCCGAGGTACCTCCTAAGGTAGTGGATTCTCTCATTGACTGGGATGCCTTGACTTTCGATTAGGGTTGTAAAGGCTGACAGCCAGTCGGGATATTGTAGTGGATCACCCATGAAGATAGGTGGCTCCGGTATAGGTAATCTGGTGAGCGTCATCGTCCGGACAAGCGCTTCAGTCAGAGCGTCGTTTCTTTGAGCCTCTATAGATCGAGTTGGATAAAACACTGCTGACTGTGGATTCAAATGCTTTGTCTCAGAGGTGGTTCGGTTATGAGATGAAGGGAGATCATCGGCTTTAGAAGTGCTCTCTTGGGCCTTTGGTTTGGGTTCCATCGTTATATCCTTTTTTTGCTTTGGGGATAGGAGCTGAGTCGATGACCTCACAGTGTCGGATGATGCGCCATCGTCCTCACCGTCATAGACTTTTAGTCTTGCAGCTTGCTCCTTCAGCTGCCCCTCGAGTCGTTCTTCTTCGATTTCTCTTCGGAGCTGTGCCATCTTGAGAGAAGCCCTTTTTTTCCGAGCATCTTCTTCTATCTCAAGGCGCTCCAGTTCTTGTTGACGCTCATTTTGTCGTTTCTGCGCTGCAAGCTTCTCTTGCAGAGCTGCGGTTTCAGCTGCAATTACCAATCTCTTTGACGAAATTGCTGATGCTCTCGATGACTTGGAGGTAGTTGACCTTCTTGCGATGGACGACAGTTTCTCGGTGGAAACAGTCGCTACGATTCTAGAGATTGCATCAACAACAAGTGGGGAGAGCTTGTCTAAGTGAGTCACAATCTCTTCTGTGTCGTCTTGAATTTCTGAAAGTTCTTCTGCGATTTGCTGAAGCGATTTAAATCTCGCAGAAATATCAGTCTTGCTGATGGAGAGTTCGTCATGCTTTATGGGTACACTATCTAGTAGTTTGCCAGTGTTTTTAAGGATTGTCAAAACATCGAGATGCTCTGCGTAAAATTTGCCGGTTAACTCATCTTCACGATTTTGTCTTGCCTTTTCTGTTGGCTTTCGAGTGCGGGTAGAACGGCGCATGTTAGTTGCAGAAACATCATCAGCTATTTCTACCTCAGAGTCTGTGTCTGTGTGATGTTCAGGAACATTAATAGCTTGATTTCTATCCTGATCCATTTTGGCAGGCATCACACTACCTTACATTAACATTAACAATTACAGGGGATTAGTCCCTTTCAATTTTTCTTTATTATTTTAATTAAATATTTTAATTATTCTATCTCTTTATTTAATTATTTAAAGGGAATAATTAATGAAAGGCTAGCACCAACTAAAATTATGCAATAACAGGAATGCAAATTTATAAGTACGAGCATCGGCTATGCAGAGCGAACAAATAAAAGAATGATTGAATCGCGGCAACTAGCTTAGGTGCATTTCATAGATCAGCGCAAAGAGAAGATAAGTTTCCTCGCTTCCAAGCACATAAGTGTTCACACAAGTTAATTATAGTAAGGACTACTTAAATTCTGGCAATTTCTTATAAGCTAATAAAATGACTTACTCCTTAAATTAAAGATGTTTTAAATCACTTCAAATTCAGCCTATTATGTAAAAATAACTATTTTACCAATTGTGTAATGAAAGAGTTTAAGCTTTCAATTAAATCCTTGTTTGATAATTCTAACTTTAAATAACAGCGGTGTGTACAATAATCTTGTTCTAAGATCTGTTATTAAAACATTACAAAGTATGATGAGATTCAACATACACAATTTTGTCCAGCAACAAAAATATTGATGCTCCTTTATAAGAAACTGTACAATTTCTATAAGAAAATTTAAATTATATAGCTTTTAAACAACAAAAAAACTTTTTTATAAATTGCCTAGAATAAACAAGGTTTTAAACGACAAATTTTGTTCAAATAATTATCATTATCTTATTATAAAGACTAAATTATTCATGAGTTTACTTAAAAATTCAACTTGTGCAACGATCTTGAATTTCTGTTGCAAAACGAATCAATATAAATTATCTCACGTTATTTTCTTAATGAAATATAAGGCAAAATAACTTATTAAAGTACAAAGCGAAATAAATCATTAATTGTACTTAAGATTTAAAAACAATGGGCATGCATGCACAATACATGTATAATGAATAATACCACAATCTGGTGTCGGGGCCGCTATCAGATTGCTGAGTAGTGCTGTAAGAGTCACAGTTCATTTGCTTGTGTTGAGTCAAATGCTTGAGTTCTGCTTTGTTGTTGAAGTTCAAAACTCAACGGCTAATCGAAAATCGAAGATTCAAGTTCAAGTTCAGTTACTTATCGTTCGTGCTTGCGAGAGTTTACCAGGATTCTGAGCCGTCGATCAGTTGCCGATTTCCCTGCGTTGTGCCGGACTGCGATGGTCTTGGCGTGAAGCGCTTACGGGAATTCTGAGCCGTCAATCAGTTGCCGATTTCCCTGCGTTGTGCCGGACTGCGATGGTCTTGGCGTGAAGCGCTTACGGGAACGAGTGCACCGGTTGACATCGAATGGCTCATTGGCTTGGTATGATGTTCATCGACTTGACGTTGGACAGGTTCATTGTCCATCGAGTTTCACTGTAACTGCCACTCAAGACAAAAGTACCAACGCTGGAACGGATGTTGATTAATAAATCGAATGTTCGAAGTATTTATTCGCACAACAGTGCCGTGAAACTGTATATAAAGAACAATGCAAAGAAATATAATAAATGCTCAGTAAAACTGTGTGTAAAAACAATGCATAGAAATACAGTGTGTTGTTTGATAACAATGAGTACATTCTTGACACTAGCACTATAATGAGTTTCTTTTCTTCATAAATCACATGGCTTGTGATATAAAAAATAATCGTGAAATTACTGTTTATCAGTGTCTTATGAACATAACACATTACATTAGTGAAATGTTTCAGCTTAACTATAAAACCTCTTGTCAATACACGAATCAAATGAAGACTTCTCGGGTTTAATATGTCTAGAAATTACGAGACAAACTACTGTTGTTTAACTGCTCTAACATTGATTTTCTACTCTAAATGACGATTATTTATCTTACATACACAGTATCACAACATCACAACTACAGCTTAAAAACATAAGCTTTATAACATCCTCACAATCATTTGGGATGACACTTAACACATGAGTTATAATTACGTAAATGGATCAAAAGGGCAATGCGATCCATTTTTCACAAGAGTACGTGTACAATCGCTTATGTGTGCGATTGCTTATATGTAGTTTCTACATCGTAACTTTCTTTATCAACAGTACAATAAATTAGTTAGAGAACTAGCGATGTTTCATTTATAACAAATCGCCATATCATATAGTAAGAATTAAACAAATCTTGATAACTTCTTCCGTAAAAACTCACCTCGTTGGCTGGACATCATTGCCTTAAAGCAGCATAAATACGAAATTAAGAGGGCATTTTTGAACGATGTTATCCCTCGGATCGAAATCCAAAATGGCGAAAAGCACTCGATGGCGCATTAATACACCCAAGTCATATTGAGTTAAACATAATATATATGGGAGAAGTCTCGTTGGAAGAAGGGTTTTGACTTGTTATAACAATCATAACATTTATAAGAGTTATTTGAATTATTCAGATAATCAAACCTTTAAATACAAAAACAGTTATCTGCCTGCAAATGAGGAACTATATCTTCAGCGCGCATATAAATTATGCGCGTCAATGTAATCAATACTCAAATCAGTGCACGCGAATAAATTGCGTTAAAAAACCACGAAAGATTGTGCGGGCTAAAGGCTCGCCCACGGAGGCTCGCCCACGGAGGCTCGGGACGTTCAATGCAGCACACAAAGTGCGTGCGATGCTCAATCTACATTATTCATTGCATAATCTCACTGGCAGCAGCCACACCATTGACAACGAGACACTTACCTACCACGTCAGATAGTACAGCCCCCTCTATTGACACAGGAAGGATGTATGAGCCCTGCTTGTAACCATTACCATTGACAACGAGACACTTACCTACCACGTCAGATAGTACAGCCCCCTCTATTGACAGAGGAAGGATGTACGAGCCTTGCTCGTAACTATCACTATCGACAATGAGAACTTACGAGACGCTTGCAAAATATGAAAACGGGAGACTTAAATGAACAAATTTTATGGATAAGGTGTAGTTTTCTGGTGTATGCAAAAGCATAGCACCAACAAAATCTTGATGCTTGCAGTTTGTTAGCAAATACAAATTGAATTGTGAATGATTTGCAGTCAGCAGATATATTGGTCAATATTGATCAATAATCACACTCTCAGTCAATCAGTTGTTTTTATGCCTCCGCCAACGAAGTGGCCGGAGGCATTATGTTTTCGGGTTGTCCGTCCGTCCGTCCGTCCGTCCGTCCGTCCGTCCGTCCGTACGTCCGTCCGTACGTCCCGTTTTCGTTCTCGCGATATCTCAAGAACCAGTTGACGGATCAATTTCAAACTTGGTTTGAGTGTACATATTGGGGTGACAATGATCTGATTAGATTTTAGGGGTCATGAGGTCAAACGTCAAGGTCACAGGACTCAATATATATGCAAAAATGCCTCGTTCTCGCGATATCTCAAGAACTGGTTGACGGATCAAATTCAAACTTGGTATTAGTGTAGATATTGGGGTGGCAATGATCTGATTAGATTTTAGGGGTCATGAGGTCAAAGGTCAAGGTCACAGGACTCGATATATATGCAAAAATGCCTCGTTCTCGCGATATCTCAAGAACTGGTTGACGGATCAAATTCAAACTTGGTATTAGTGTAGATATTGGGGTGGCAATGATCTGATTAGATTTTGGGGTTCATGAGGTTAAAGGTCAAGGTCACAGGACTCAATATATATGCAAAAATGCCTCGTTCTCGCGATATCTCAAGAACTGGTTGACGGATCAAATTCGAACTTGGTATTAGTGTAGATATTGGGGTGGCAATGATCTGATTAGATTTTGGGGTTCATGAGGACAAAGGTCAAGGTCACAGGAATCAATGTATGTGCAAAAATGCCTCGTTCTTGCGATATCTCAAGAACCGGTTGACGGATCAATTACATACTAGGTATGAGTGTACATATCGGGGTGCCACTGATCTGATTAGATTTGGGGGGTCATGAGGTCAAAGGTCAAGGTCACATGACTCAATATGTATGCGAAAATGGCTTGTAATTGCAAAATTTCAAGAACTGAATGTCAGATTTCAATCAAACTCGGTACCTGTATCATAAAGAGTCAACGTAGCCATAAAATGTTGGGGTCATGAGGTTGAGGTCAAGGTCACGGGACTCCTTATACATGCAAAAAAGCTTGTAATACCAAAATCTCAAGAACTAAATGTCAGATTTCAATCAAACTTGGTACCTGACTGTTTTTTAGGGAGCCATCAAAGATTGGGATCATATGGTCAAGGTCACAGGACTCAAAATATAAGAAAAATTAAATCAGTGCATGTTAATTTGGGCATATTAAAATCGCGTGATAGCGGAGGCATAATTTTCGATTGCGCGCAATCGAAGATCCATCTAGTTTATCATTAGTATTGTAGTAAATTTACTGAGCAAAAAAAAATGTGATAGACATGAATAAAATAGGAACATTTCTCTGGTCATGTTGACCACCCACATGTTTGCATTGCCAAAATATTATGACATTTTGGTTCTTGCCTCTACCTCAGCTCCTGGCAGACTTCTTGATTGCTGTCTTCTTCATTTTCTTGGGAGCCATGTTGATGTTGATAGCTCACTGACTACTGTATGAATGCAGTACTGCACTGTATTTATGCAGAGCGTCACATGATTGTCGGTAACATGCTGAGCGCGCTGCGTTCAATAAGTTTCTCATAAGTTACTCATACTTTGGGCGTAGGTCGAGAATGCTGGCCATATGCTGTGATAGTAACGCTGTGATAAGTTATATATAAGTAAGTGATAGGTTACTAAAGTGGTGGTCACCCTATAACATATTGCAGTAACCTATGCCGACGTATGTGAATTTTCACCAACACGCTGGTGCACGTTGACATAAGTTAGGGGTAGGTTTGGTATAAGTTGCATACGTTAAAAGTATGCTTGTATAAGCTTGCATACGTTGTACGCAGAGGCCAAAATTAATTTGTGTGCATGCACAAAAATTGTGGGCGTATACCGACGTCCTCTTCATAGGTTAGGCATACATTAGGCATACTCCAGACATATGTTAAATACGTTAGAGGTGGGTTACTCATACGTCGAGATACGTTGGCTTGAAGGTGTACCGTACACCTAACTTATTGATAACCTATGGGTAACTTACTTCTAACCTATATTTGACGTATCTACAATGCATTTAGACGTATGTCTGACGATGGAGTAACTTATTGAACGTGTTTCTACCGTACAACTGGCGTAGTATAGGCGTTTTGCCAGCGTTTTGCAAATTGTTAGCAATTTATTGAAGTAAGTTCTTTCATTCATAATTAATCAATTTCATTTTATTGGTCCAAAATCGGAAATTCTTTGTGTATAAACATGCATTGACAATACAATTCTTAAGTAGAACATTTATTAAAATACAATAAAACAAAAATCGCATAAACGCATATTTATACCGTCTTATTCGTATACATAATTATGTACTTAATGTATTTCATTATAACGAATATAAAATCAATTAAACATACTACTATATTGGTTGCTGCATGTACTGCTCCATGTATTCATGCGTATGTGAACCCCGCACTGAAGCAGGTGGCGCCTTTTGTCTCCACATGTGAGGAGGTGGCTG
This sequence comes from Echinarachnius parma, assembly GCA_037951105.1. NCBI lineage: Eukaryota > Metazoa > Echinodermata > Echinoidea > Clypeasteroida > Echinarachniidae > Echinarachnius > Echinarachnius parma. The sequence goes on along the minus strand of JBAMJV010005622.1, from coordinate 60,282 downwards.
GTACATCTTGGCTGGTGATGAGACACAATACGAGGATGGTGCCGAACTGGGAGGTAGTGGTTCAGGCATAGCTGGGCCTCCCATGGAAATTGGCATGTCATCATCACTGTCCGTCTCAATCAACTGCGACAATATCTTGTTGATAGCTGATCTGGCATCCTGAACTTGGGCTTGGACATGCTAAACAAGCTATCACATACTTCGGTGATGGGCTGCTGGTGTGCATCGCTGAGGCCTTTGAGGATCTCACTGGACTCTTGCACTCTCTTCTGGAGGGATTCCAGGAGAGCGCCGTCGTCGTCCTGAGCCTGCTTGCACCGTGAGGCTGAAGGGGTGGTAGGGATGATGTCAGCCTCATTGGGACCTATTTGCTGCTCAGCACAGGCAGCCTCTAGGTCTCCCGCATGTGTGTCAATAGTGGCCTTCACCTGCAAAGACAAATACAAAACACTAGCCATCAGAGAGTGGCAGCTATCCCCCGACCGATTTCATAAGCAATTAAATGCAAAAACTTAACGGGGAACTGGCTAAGTCAATGAAGCTGAACAAGAAGGCAAGGTCATAATCAGGTCAAATGTTTCACAATGATGAAGTTGTGCTTGTATGGTAGCTGTAGGTGGTATGAAAATGAATGCAAAATTGAATCGCCATTAAAAGAACGGGTGCGGTTTGTTATTCCGATGGTTCGTTATTCCGAACACACACATTTCATATACATTTGTTGCATTAATCAGAAGGTCCTATATTCCATAGGTTCGTTATTCCGAAGGTTCGTTTATCTGAAAATGAAATAGGGTTCGATATTCCGAAGGTTCGTTTATATGAAAATGATAGGGTTTGTATTGAACCTTTCGGATTAACGAACCCAATTTCATTTTCGGAGAAACGAACCTTCGGAATAACGAACCTTCGGAATAAAGAACCTTTTGATTAACGAACCTTCAGAATAACGAGCTGTAACCAAAAGAACGAGGCCCCCAAAAGTAAACTTTTGTATACTTACACTATTACAGGGCTCAGGACGGTGTCTGATGACGGTTTTCAGAATCCGAACTTTGCCATGATCCAATTCTCCCCTCTCGGTGAGCTCCGGGGCACCATCTCCACTCTTCTTTCTGTGAAGGCGTGTATTTTTGTCTCTGAGTGACTTAAACCATCCCCTGAGGAGTTCTGAAGTCTTGCCCATCCGCTGTGCCTGGTCTTCCCATATCTTGTTTTTCTTGTCAGTCCTCCTGTAGTCCGTCAACTTCATATTCCATAGGACAGGATTGTCTTGGAGGAACTCAAGCATGAGTTCCTTATCTTGTACTGACAGGGAGCAAGCAGTCTTCTTGGCCCTCTTCTTCTTGGTCTTGTCATCACGCTGGCGGGAGGAGGTGGAGGCAACTGATGCAGCAATTGAGTCAACAGAAGAAGCACGGAGGCACGGAAACCATCATTGTCAGGAGGTGATGGAGAGCATGGTGACTGCGAGCGGCCGGTATGGGGTACAGCAGGGATATCCTGAGCAGGTGAATCGGTGGCTTTAGACAATGATGGTGAGGATGATGGCGTAGATGGGTTCTTCTTGCCTCTACCTCGGCTCCTGGCAGACTTCTTGGTTGCTGTCTTCTGCGTTTTATTGGGGGCCATGATGTTGATAGCTCGCTGACTACTGTATGAATGCAGTATAGGTACTGTAGAGATTGGGGCCGTATAAATGCAGAACGTCCCATGATTGTCAGCAATTTCAAGGTGGTTATAGTTGTCGAACTAAAATTAATTGCCGACACACTCAGCATCTTTAGCAATCTTTCTCGTCCTATTTCCTAGTGTATTGATCCCGACAGGATTGTAGTCCTACTAACGGCCTTCTTTGGTCGGTGTATACTTTGGCCTTTGCCAAAATGATGTGCTCCTTCAAATGATCAGCATCCTCGGAGAGTTCGGTTGATCAGTTCAATGCATTTTTACAAAGGCTTCCAAACGATTCACTACATATTTAGTCAACTTTTTTATGTTCACAGCATCACAATCTAGAAAATCACCTTATTCTTTGTCATTGTACACAAATTCAATAAAAACCAACAAAGAAAATAATAATAATTTTAATCTTATTTTCAAAAGCATATGGCAAATACGAAGAGCACTGTTAGTGCAATTATTATATAGCAATGGATTCTACTTGGTGTACTTGTTTTTTGTGCAAAGGAATAAACAAAGCAGAATCCCAGTAACGCAGTAAACAATTAGATAACATGATGACGCCACTCATAAACCATGCAATGGTGCTCTATTGCGACGTTGGGTCTCTGAGCTTGTTCAATATACCATTTCTACGTTCTATTTCATGTTATGTGTCTTGAATTCAACCAATCATATTTTGAGAGCATTCTAAAGGCATTATATATTTACTTTCATTTCTATCTCCTTGATACATTTCCATGAAAGTGTTCAGTTTAATTCTGTATTTCAAGAAATGTTAGATTCAGTTGAAGTATAATGATGGAACAAAATCTTACTATAACAAAGTCATTTTTGTGGTCCCAAAGTTAAACATTTTCTTTGTATTTGTATTGTTTTTGCCACCCTAATACTTAACAACAATTTCAACTTTAATGATAATTGGATTTCATTGTCCTTCAAGAATATTTGCACTAGTCAATATGTGTGTTTGTTTGTATTAGACAAAAGCTTTTATCATCATGCCACCCGTTTTTATCAAGTATCCATGACAAATGTACTGTCTGTGAACTTCCACCTATGGTTACTAGGCTAGGTTTGACTAAAGAAGGTATACTATGGCAAGGTGTTCGTACATCTGAAACTCCCTCATACACAATCGCACACAGCTGTGTTATTTGTTTTTTAATTGATGTTTAAATAGGACTATAAACAAATAAGCTGAACATCTGATAAAATGAAATATTAACTGGGATTGACGCAAACATATAGATTGTGATAAACATTTCTGTGTTCAGTTGTCATTTGAATGATATGCATTCCATTCAGGTTCGGGAAATAATTTGGTAAGCGCCACAATTCTACCTTATCCATTATGCCACCTTCCACGTATAGTTTTCAGTTTCTTTTATGATAATATTGTAAATGTCCAATAAAATAAGTACAATACATATACTTGTGTGTTGTTTTTTATCCTCATAGTTTTACTAAATTAATTGTATTTGGTTTCTCCATCTGAACTGAATTATTTAATATTTTTAATGATTTAATATTGAAAATGTATAGGTTTACATGTGTCAGAAAATTGAACTTCAATACGTCAGAGGAGTTAATATTGCAAAAATGGAAGATACTCATATTTAGGATGATGATGATGATTATGATAATGCTGCTGCAGCTGATGATGATCCTGCTGCTGACGATGAGTAGTTGATGATAATGATGCTGCTGCTGCTGCTGATAATGATGAGGCTGATGATGATTGCTGATGATGATGATGATGATGATGATGATGATGATGGCAGTAGTGGTGATGATGATGATGATGACTATGACTATGACTGAGACCACTTGTTTAGATGGCCAATACCAATAAAAAGGCAATGGGTCTGAGTTTCTAATGATTGATATGAGCATTCTTCCGCAAATATGAAGCCACACATTTATGTCTGAGATAATATAAATTTAATAATCAAAGAGATAGTCTTATATTCATTGTAGCCAGGTTCTGAATCACCTGGGTGTGTCTGGGGTGGGGGTCAACTGGCATTGTCCTCCTCCCCCCCCCCCCCCCCTCCCCCCATACCCACTCTTGATTTTTGGAAGATAAATCAGAGACGTATGATGTACGGCCATTAATTGTATTCGATCACAGCTAGCTAGGCTGCCCTTAAAGGGGTAGTTCTGCACAAAATATTTGTGTGAGGTAATGAAAAACTGAGTTTATTTGATCAAAATCGGTTCAGAAAAGGCTGAAATATCAATAAATATATCCAATCGGAATAAATCTGGGCCCCAGATTTATTTGATAGATTTTTTTTTTTCTTTATTCAAAAGAGGTTTTTAAATATTTGATGATCTCTCTATCTAATCAGTATTTCAACAAAACATCACATGCATAATTTTGTATGAAAATTGGTTGAAACCAATGTTTTTAGTATACAAATGATGCGCAGGTATGAGTGGGTCGGTAGGAATTGTTTGCACAAGGTAACTATAGAACTGTTAAACCCACGAGGCGAAGCCGAGTGGGTTTAGAATAGTTTCCATAGTTACCGCGTGCAAACAATTCCACCGACCCACAAAATAAACTTGCGCATCATCTGTTTTATAGAATGGGCATTGTTACGCCCCCCAAAAAGTCAAAAAATTAAAAATGATTTTTTTTTTTTTTTTTTTTTTTTTTTTTTTTTTTTTTTTTTTTTTTTTTTACCGGACGCATGAAATTTTTAACCGGACGCATGAAATTTTTACCGGACGCATGAAATTTTTACCGGACGCATGATTTTTTTACCGGACGCATGACTTTTCATGCATCCACTACAATTAATTGTCTGCACAAATTTTGCTCTCAACCAATCAGATTGCAGGGATTTATCAACCCATTCTTTACAGGACCCCTTCAGAACGAGATGGAATTTTTCTGTCTAGTGACGTACATGCGCGCGTTGACGTACGTGCAAACCGTTGATCAATGGCGAACCAAGACTGGTCACTGCTTGCTGAAGCCGACGTAAACAAGTTAAGATAATTTGGAGTATTTATCGTGTTCAGTCATTTTAACGGTAAGTAGAGGAATTAAAGACAATTCTTATTTTCTTCGTGTTGAAACTGTTCGAAATTGTCTTTAGTAAAGACCAAGAAAAAAGACATAAGATTGCAAGAGATCGCAGAATTAAAAAGTAGCAGTAAATTTGATATCGTACAGAAGCTACCGTACAACCAACGGGGGAGGACCGGCCCAGCGGACCGGGCATTGTATGGTCACGGAGGCGTGCTCCAAAGTCCAGATGCCGGGCACCAACACTTGAACAAGAGCAAATATTGCAAAGCCGAAGCCCGTGACCAAAGCCAAAGGTGGATGGCCGTGGTTAAAGGGATAGTTGAGTTCTGGTAAGGAGAGTACAGTTTTAGTGAAACTGAATTTTAGTAACTAAAACCTGCATCATTACATTACAAACTAATAGTTATAACTAGAAAGGGACACAAAATTACAAATGACGTAGTAAAGATCATGTTATCATTCAAAAAGAGCCATTAAAACGTAAGAGGGCGCTCTCTAAACACTCATCGGTTTCAACCATTTTGAATAAAATATTGTGCATGTGATGCTTTGTTGAAATAGTGATTAGATAGAGAAATAACCAACAACTATTTAAATACCTATTTTGTAACTTTTTGAAAAGAGGAAGCATTTTTTTGAATTTTTAACGGCTGGTTCAAAATTCTCTAATAAACCCGGGGCCCCGGGTTTATTACAAATTGTTATATTTATGGATATTTCAGCCGTTTCTGAACCGATTTTGATCAAACAAAGATGATTTTATTGTTTAAATATTATGCTCTTTCAAATTTTACACTCAGTTTTTCATTACCTCACAAACCAATTAAGTAGTCTAGCGCCCTCTCTACCAAAACTCAACTTTCCCTTTAACGAAGTTGATTTTATTGGTTTAAAGAAACATTAGAACAAGTTTCAGATTATCAGAGTTTGTTTTGGGGCTTGTCTTCGTCTTTGACTTTGTCTTTCAGTTTCAAGTTTGAGTTTGACTTTGAGTTTGACTTTTGTTTAAACTTGATAAATTAACTGATTATGATTGAACTTAACAGGCGATATTTGTTAACTGATAACAATTTGATCTACATTCCATCATTTTATTTACAAATACATTCACTCATCAACCTTCTAACTCACTGATTTCCTGTTATATTTTGTAATTAAGTTGTTTGTTTGACTTTGATTTCATTTTCATCTGTGGAATTTTGTTAAGGGAAAACAAATGCTGCTATATACTATAGAGTATAGTGCTACGTCACAAACTACAAAAAGCAAGCTATGTATGACTATGACATGGGGTGGAGATATTTGAATACACCACGATCATCCTTTTGAGTTTTGTACTATCGATGTTTGCACAACCGTAATGATTCTTTTGTTAAATGCAGGTAATTGCTTGAGTGACGCAAGCAAAACACTAAAAGATTTGAGAACAAGCATAAGATTTCTTTGTATTTTTCTTCGTATTGTATCGCCCTCGGAGATGCTGTTGGTGGGCGTGACTTTTGGGGGAACTGAATGAGGCACTTGGTTTGAATGATCCATGTGGCTTGTAACTGAGGCTGTGATTGGGTGTGCCTGTTTGTGAATGTGTGTGTACATGGAGTATAGGCCGATACGTTAGGTATGCGTTTTGTGTGAGAGATGTGTTCGTAATATTGTGTTGGGTGTGTGATTTCCGAGATTGAACAAATGAGGAAAATTCACACTCTAATTAATGAAGTGCCAAAATTAGGGAATTAAAAGGGGTTGATTAATATTGCCCATTGCGACAAAGTGATGAAATTTGTCACCCAGTGCGGGAGATTTGAATTGATAGTTGATTTGGGTTGATTAGTTTGAGAAGGTAAGTCATGTGAGTTCAGTTGGCTGTCCTGTTTTTTATGTTACCTTTCCATCCAGCTTTGTGGACTTTGATTTGATATCATTAATAAAACTGTTTGAAAACTATACCACTTTGTGTCTTTTTCCATTTATTTTGTTGTGTTCGCTTACAAGAGGAGAGCCAATTATCATGGCAACCGTACTGACTCTAGTCTTAGGGTGGAATTCTCATCAACGGGTTAAATTTAGCCTGGGTTAAATTTAACCCACCACTGTATGGAGCGCCGCATGGCAAACAATGCGCGATTATTTCTAAATGCGCGCCTGTTGCTAGATGCACGCTCATCCTTCACAAACGCCACACAAAACCTATGAATAAACCATGCGCCTGTGACACTTATTTTTTACGCTAAACTGGCAGGAAGAGTGTATGAAAAAGTATGAAGAAACTTGACAATTATCGTTGATTTTGCTAGATTTATTTGACTTTATATGAATTGGACTCATCTTGCGGGGAAACCTCCATACCTCCGCTGTCGAAACCGAGTGTAGAAAGCGATAATTGAATGAAGAAAAAAATAAGATAAATGCCAAGGAAGACCATGGTGGCAAAGCGTTAGTTACCCGGCTTTCCATAAAACAGTGGGTTAAATTTAACCTCTGACGTAAAACGACGCGAATGACGCGTTTTAGCACCGTGCTAAATTTAACCTTTTGATAAGAATTCCACCCTTGCTGTTTAATTTAGCCCCCCTTCTGTCGTTCCGCTTATGCATACAAATCTAAGCAATTGCTTGAACTTGATCTTTTGCTTTCAAGCTCTTGCTTATAATGCATTCGGCCCAATGTCTATTTGTGGAAGTTATTTAAACTTGCAGTAAAATGAATTACTACCCTTCTTTTATTTCTATTCTTCAGACTCAGAGACCAGACAGCAATTAGCATTTGGGATGTGTTCTACCATCTAGACGACCAAGGCAAGGAAGACGTTCATGGATATACCAGTACATCAAGGGACCTCCGCTGCCGGGCATGGACGGGAAGAAGCTGTGGAATTCTTTGTAGGAGAAGGTGTTACAGACACATATATCAAGGTACTTGAAAATCTGTTTTTGTGTAAAAGTGTTATTGACGAGATGATGTCTAGTGTCTACTTCTAAGCTTTTCCCCCAAATTTTCCCAGGAGATATATGACAATAATGTCAATCCGTCCGTTGGTAATCAAACCTCTGTTTGAAAACAATTAATATATTTGATAAAAATTGTTGCTATTGAATGTTGTAATTTCTGTCTTTTTAGCTAAAGTTGAGCCACCGATGAGGATTCGGGCCAAAGAAATCAATTACTAGTATTTCTTCTAAGTTAATAATTATTTTAATTTAATATTTGCCATGTCTCAGAATAATGGGGGGCTCAGCTCTTCCCCCTCCACCATATCTGGCCTGTCACGCTGGGAGGACCTTGAGAACAAGCCGCAGGTCACCGTCGGCATCTGCTGCATGGGCAAGAAGGCAAACTCTCGGCCCATGCGCGAGATCCTTCACCGCCTTGACAAGTTCGAGTCTATCACCATCGACGTGTTTGACGAGGACATGATTCTTAACGATCCGGTCGAGAGCTGGCCAGCCACCGATGCCCTAATTTCGTTCTTTTCGACGGGCTTCCCGCTGCACAAGGCTATCCAGTTCGCAAAGCTGCGCAAGCCGTTTGTTATCAACAATCTGGAGGCACAGCACAATCTACTTGACAGGTATTAAAAACAATTTCTGGCTTTAGAATCAAATCATTTGGAATTACCTTAGTTGATATTCCTAAATTTGTCTTTGGTTTCCCGCTGCATAAGGTCTATAGTTTGTGGAGCTATACAGGTTGAAACTGCAAGTGTGTAAAATCCATTTTATGAAGGGTTTAATTATTATTTACTGTAATGGATCTCTGTGCCGTTTTGCTGAATCTTGTCAAGTGAGATGCTTCAATAGTCGTATATTTTCTATAAAGATAAAATTTCTAATTCATACACATTCTCATTGCATGAATGAAGAATTTCAAAGTTTGACTTTGGCCCTGTATCTATTTTGAAAGTTCTCTCACAAACATGACAATGTTTTTAAATTTGTATCTTTTGGCCTTTTTCCCCGCAGGAGGAAAGTGTTTGAGATTCTGTCCAAGGAGGATATTCCAGTGCCTAGATTTGGGATCCATGACAGGAATGGGGATCCAGATGGTATGGTTACATCGTAATTAAAGAAGTGATAATTATAATGATAATGAGAATAAAAATGATTCTATAAATGAAAATGATTAATAATGATGATAATGATATTATAATAACCATAATGCTAATGACGTGTATTCTTACAATTTTATATTTGTTTTGTAACAGTATTTATATTTGTCTTTGTTTTTTATCAATCGTTGTATTTTGTGTCATAGAGCCTAGAGCTGTCAAAAAAAGGCGTTTTTAACCACTGACAGAGCAACTGAAATGAAATAAAACAAATAAATAAATACACACAAATTATTTAATTGATGATCAGGTCTTGCCCTTAGCAGTGGCCCAAGTGCCAATGACCATCAGAAATTTAATTTGGCCACTCTTGACTTGATGCCCACTCTCATCTCTGAATCATTTCCCCCTTATTTTTACTTCACATCTTGCAGACTTCTTCCTGGTGGAGAATGATGATGAATTGGAGATCAATGATGTTGTCTTCCGCAAGCCCTTTGTGGAGAAACCAGTATCGGCGGAGGACCATAACGTCTACATCTACTATCCCTCATCGGCTGGTGGTGGCAGCCAGAGATTATTTAGAAAGGTTAGTTTGTATAGACGCAGTTGCTATTGAGGAACTTCTTCTTTTTTTACTGTCCAATGCCCCATCTTGGTGCCCACCGGACATGTTGTGGTGTGCACATTGTTGTAACTTGTTAAAAGAAATGAATTGCTTTGCTTATCCAAATTATAGAAATGTTATATACCTCTTGAAACTTCTCTTTATTCTGGAACAAAGAACTTACACTTAAAGGGTACCACCACTCAAAAATAATGTGCTTATAGATAAAAGGTAACATCTTTAGTAGTCCATTCCACCAACAACAACAAAAATGTTTCCAGAAACAAATTATATAATTGGAAAACGCATCCCCATACTAAAGCATGCATTCATGGGTCTGCATACGAAGACTACCTTTTGTCTAGGGTGAACGCATCGTCCGGGATTCTATTGTCTCCAAACGTACGCATGAATAGAATTGGCGCACTCACAGACATTTGGCGCATACAGAAACATGAGATCATGTTGGTTCCGTAAGTGGTGGTAGTTAATTGTATTGTTTATGAATTACACAACCCTTTCCAAAGTGTTGAGCATCTATTTGATATCACACTACGGTATCAAAACATAATTATGTGTTGTTCTTTGCCTGGAGGTCCCCTTTAAGCTTGTACATGTATTACAATAAGGAATGCATTTTAACACTTGGTTTGGTCATTCAGTTATACTAGGCCAATAAAAAGAACAAGAAACAGTCTCATATACATTGCTCTAGAGTGGTGCTTATGTTTTAATTATTTAATTAATGTCATAATAATGTGATTTCAAATTTATTGCAAATAATGTAAAATAAAATAATTGTTTTCTTGTGTGTTTCTCTCTTGTCTCTATCCTGTAGATGCGCAACAGGAGTAGCGTGTACTCCCCTGAAAGTCGGATCAGGAGGGTGGGGTCTTACATGTATGAAGAGTTCATGCCTACGGATGGAACTGATGTTAAGGTAAGCAAGGCCTCCACACTTGCTTTTTTTCGCTACTGGCTCATTCAGGCAAGTGAAACAACAAATTTTCTAATTTTACTTGCTTGAATGGATAATTTACTTGCCTGCTTAATTTTTTTCTAGTAGTTGAACATAAATGTTAGTTGACCGATCAGGCAACCAAACTAGACCATTTATGAAAGTTTGCTTCCCCGACAAACAAATTCCTCTCTCCGGGCAAGTGCTAATGTCGAGCCCTGGGTAAGCAGAATTCCTGCAATCATGGAGTCATGGAAATTAAAACAAATTCAAGGCCAGGAAACATGTATCTTTCAATCTCAGTTAAAAACCTGTTTGTCAACTTCCATTTATATGCTGGTTTCTCATAACGCAGTTATATATGCTGTTATGTTTTTGTTAGGACTAGGTACCAATTTTTAGATGTTCATTTGCAATTCACTTTATGTAAACCTATTATCCTTATTATATATATATATATTTTTATTTTTCAGGTGTACACAGTGGGGCCTGACTATGCCCATGCCGAGGCCCGCAAGTCACCTGCCTTGGATGGTAAGGTAGAGAGAGACAGCCAAGGCAAGGAGGTTCGATATCCTGTCATCCTTACTAACCAGGAAAAGATGATTGCTAGAAGAGTCTGCAGTGCTTTCAAGGTAAATATATTAGTCAGTTATTTGTAATAAATATAATAGAGTGGGAACATACCAATTATTCCGTGTTTATCTTTCCCTAAGTCCCCTGCATTTAAGTCAAGGTAGAGAGAGACAGCCAAGGGAAGGAGGTTCGATATCCTGTCATCCTTACTAACCAGGAGAAGATGATTGCTAGAAGAGTCTGCAGTGCTTTCAAGGTAGAAATAGTACTCATTTATTTGTAATGATAGAGTGGGAACATAGCAATTATTCTGTGTTTATCAGTCCCTAAGTCCCCTGCCTTTAAGTCAAGGTAGAGAGAGACAGCCAAGGGAAGGAGGTTCTATATTCTGTGATCCTTACTAACCAGGAAAAGATGATTGCTAGAAGAGTCTGCAGTGCTTTCAAGGTAAATATATTAGTCAGTTATTTGTAATAAATATAATAGAGTGGGAACATACCAATTATTCCGCGTTTATCAGTCCCTAAGTCCCCTGCCAGAGAGAGACAGCCAAGGGAAGGAGCTTCGATATCCTGTCATCCTTACTAACCAAGAGAAGATGATTGCTAGAAGAGTCTGCAGTGCTTTCAAGGTAAATATATTAGTCAGTTATTTGTAATAATAGAGTGAGAACATAGCAATTATTCCATGTATATCAGAAAGACAGCCAATTATAATTACAACAGAATGGTTATGATGAACATAGCGATTATCCCAAATATGTCCGCCTTCGAGACACAACTGCATCATGCATTCCTGCCAGGTACCCATTTAATACACCTAGGTTGAGAGCAGTACATGTGGACAAATGCCGTCTGAAGGAGACACTTGCTCCGGATGAGACTCAAACCCATGATCATCATATTGAATGATGAAGGCCCAAAACCAATCGGTGCCCCAGAATTTTGTATACTTCAGCGAATCATTTAATCCACATTGCTGCTCTGTACCCAGGACTATAAATGAGTACTTGGTTTTGTGTTAAGTAGCCTGTATCATCCTGAGCAGCTTGGGCTTGTATGCTCCCCAGGGAGTTCAAGTTCAAGTTTAAGATTATTTTTTAATTTTCACAAAATAAATTTACAATTTACATTATAATGAGTTGAGATGGTGCACAAGATAATTGTGTGCGTTTGAACTGTACCTGTGCTTAAAAATCCTCTATTAGCTCTATATATCTATATATTTGTATTATGACACTCCCACATTCTATTTTCTCTGTACAGCAAACTGTGTGTGGTTTTGATCTCCTGAGAGCTAGTGGCAGATCCTACGTCTGTGATGTCAATGGATTTAGTTTTGTCAAGAATTCCAAGAAGTACTATGATGATTGTGCCAAAATCATCGGGTAAGAATGTCATTTTTTTTTCAAGATGAATAACCAACCAGTTTGATATTAATTTATCTTTAAAAACATGTCTTATTAAAGGTGGTGTAATGTACTTTGGTTGCATGAATATTATATGATATGGAAAAAAAAAAAAGTAGCTTCAGGCCACCAAAAGCTAATTAATCCAAATATTACTTGTCATATTGGGCAACTATATTTTTTTTTATTGCAGCCAACAGATTCAGCCCATTAAACTTGTAGAAAACTTTATTGTACTTGCCCAAATGTGCCGCAAGGAATTAAGTAAATTTGCAGCAACGAATGGTACCTGATGACAAAGGATAATAATAATGTGCCTCTGAATGAGGCACCTGGATACACAGGCTTTATAAAGGCTATATATGATTAAATATGACTATTTACTTACTCTTTTTCCTTATTTCAGGAACATGATAATGCGAGAGCTGGCCCCTAAGTACAACATCCCCTGGCAGATGTTTACCCTTGATGAGGAGATCCCTTACATGCCAACCACCTCGGGGACCATGTGAGTAGCATCATTGAATCAATTATTTAATGGTAATGGGTAGCAGTTGCGTAGCGTGGTCGAACTGATTGGGAGGCATGCAAGTCATGGAGGGGAGGGGGGGGGGGGGGGGGACACTTTTTATTTCTTTATTTTTCAAAGGATTTGCCTCATGTTTTTTAATTGTTTTTTGTCAAATTATTTTTTTTTTGGGGGGGGGGGGGGAGGGAGAGGGAGGGGGGGGGGGGGGCTCGTGACATCGAATATTGTATACTATCAATTGATGACACATGCCTTTATAATTCCATAGAAATTTGATTTGGAAATATCCTTCCCTAAATAAAGTAATCAGTCTCAAAATATCCTTGATCCTTTTCGTCCTCAAAATAATTAATTCTATTTTTGTTAGGAACTAGAATTTCACATTTCCTGATGGGATCCTTATAGTAAGTTAATATAATCCAAAATCTTTCTCCACGAATAGTTTGTATTCCATCAGATGGTGTTGTGCTGCATTATTGCAGTCATATGAACTAGAAATGCATCATTCTGTTCCAATCAATCAGTTATTATCTCATTAATTTCAAAATGTTCTCCCCCAAAATGTGCATCCCGTAGGATGGAGTTGCGCTGCGTTATTGCAGTTATCCGGCATGGAGACAGGACACCTAAACAGAAGATGAAGATGGAGGTCAAACACCCAAGGTAAGGTTGCACTCAACTCAAAGCAAGCCTCCACACAAAGGTTGCACTCAACTCAAAGCAAGCCCCCACACTAAGGTTGCACTCAACTCAAAGCAAGCCTCCACACTAAGGTTGCACTCAACTCAAAGCAAGCCTCCACACTAAGGTTGCACTCAACTCAAAGCAAGCCTCAACACTAAGGTTGCACTCAACTCAAAGCAAGCCTCCACACTAAGGTTGCACTCAACTCAAAGCAAGCCTCCACACTAACTGCTTTCTGTACTGGCCCATTCGGGCAAGTAACATCCATAGTTATTTTGATTTTTGTGAATACTGTTGCATTTATTGTAAATGTCACTACAATTCTGCTGATGGCTGGGAATGCGTTTCTAGTGTTAGGATTTTTGAAGGTGAGAAAGAATGAAAAGGGATTGATAATGAACCCTGTTACATTGATTGAGACCCTTGTTTTGGGTATTTTCTCTTGTGTGCATTGCCATTGGAATAAATCTTTCTGCCGTTTGAGGGGAATGGTTTTGGGGTAGAACTGAAAAAGATGAATGATATTAAATGTGACCCTTCTCTGTATTTTCTCTATTGTTCCCGAAATTAAATTAGGTTCTTTACAACTTTTTGACAAGTGTGATTTTGGGTTAGAATAGGATGGAATAGGATAATGAACTTGTCTAACATTAAGTGTGACCCTTATTTGCATTTTCTCCCTTTGTGCCTTAAAATTAAACTAGGTTCTTTCGACTATTTGAGAGGTATGGAGGGCGTACGAAAGGGAAAGTGAAGCTGAAGAGACCAGAGCAACTGCAGAAAGTCCTGGATGTTTCAAGGTATCTTCTAGGAGAGCTCAAGGTATGTGTAACAACCTGTTATACTCAGTTAAACCTGCTCTAGTGACTACCTTTTATGAGGACCACTTGTCTCTATGTATCAAGTCCCTATGTATCATTTTACATGTAAACAGGTGTAAATAAACCTGTCTATATATTGAGAAGCACTTGAAAAATCAACCCTTTACCTGTTTACTGGGGTCTCTACACTAAGAGTTAAAATTAACGAAATCAAAAGGGTAACATAATGATTAAATGTAAACAGAAACATTAACAAAAACAATTTCAATGTGAAAGTTTAAGAAAAAAATCATCAGTAGTAAATGTTTGTTTGATTTGACAGTGGCAGAAACACCGCAGTCAGCCCGAGATTGAAGAGCGTGAATCCAAACTGGAGCAACTCAAGGCAGTATTGGAGATGTATGGCCATTTCTCAGGAATCAATCGCAAAGTGCAGCTGAAGTACCTACCCAAAGGCATCATGAAACACTCCAGCAGTGAGGAAGGTATGCCAACAAGATCTTGTCTTTTATCCTGTTTTATGATTTGTCTTTCTTTTTCCCTTTGTTTTAATTTTGTGATTAAATTTCAACAACAAACATTTTTTTAAATATTTTTGTTCTCTTTTCTCTTACTCCATCTTAATCTTCTCTTCCTCACCTCATCCTCTCCCTTTTCTCTTCTTTTTCCTTTCTGTCCTCTCCTACTCTTCTTCCTCCCCCTTGTCTCCCTGCTGTGCCTGCTGCTCCACCACCTTGTCATTCACCTGGCCTTATCTTACGTTCTCACCCTCCTCATCTTTCTCCCTCTTCCTCTTTTCTCTTCCATTCCCACTTTCACTTTCTCTTCTCTTCCTCCTCCCTTTCCTCATCTCCCTCACCCTTCTCTTCTCACTCATCTTTCTCTTCTTTTCCTCCTACTGCTCCTTCTAGTCCTCTTTCATCTGGCCTCCTATGGTCTCATCATCCTATTAATCTTTCTCCCTCTTCTTCTCTTCTCTTCCTCTTCTTCTCTTCTCTTCCTCTTCTTTCCTTCTCACCCTCTTCCTCCCTTTTTCCTCCCATTCCTTCTTCCTCTTTCTCATTGTCTGTCCTCTCTCTGCATCCTCCCCTCCCATGCCTCCCTGCTCCTGCTATTCCTCTACATCTTCTTCCCCCACCTGACAACCATTTCACTTCCTACTCTTTCTCTCCTACTCCTCATCTCTCTTGCCTCTCTGCTCCTCCCCATGCCATGTCACCTGTTTCTTTTCATCTTCCCCCTTTTTTCCAGCTCTTTTGTTCTCTTCTCCTCCGTATTCTTGTTATTGTTTCCACATAGTTGTCTTTACAAACATTTTAATTGTATGACTTTGTATTCATATGGTGTTGATTTATAAATGTTCTACTACCCTACATAATTTGATATATGGTTATTAGAAAAAAATAAAACATGTATTATTCTAAATCTGTACATAAAATAACACATTTCCAAGCTAACAAACCTCTACAATTATCATTTATTTAACTAAACACTCATTAAATATGGTAACAACATTGGTAAAATTAATATTATCTAATATTTTTTATTTTTTTACACTAGATTTCCAGTTATAATTCAATGCATCTTTTTGTATGTGACTTCACTTTTTACAGAGGAGAAGCATTTGAAATCTCTTAGAGAAGAGGGTAATACTCTATGTCATTATTTGGGTCTTGTTAATTTTTGCCAACTTATTTTTTCTCAACTTTAGCCTTAAATAAGAGTTTTGCAGTTGGATTTGTCATGCTGTTAAAATCGTTGTGTTTATTTACCATATATAATAACAAAGTGTTTGTGCTTATCGGCAAATATATTTCTTGCAGTTATATATCTTGTATTAAGAATGGTTACATGTGTTTGTTTTATATTATGACTAGTCTTTATGTTTGTAGCTTATGCCTCCATTAATCTACAGTGAGTAAAAGCTTTGTAAAACAAGTCAAGTGCCTATTTTTTTTAATTATTTAACTCTTGTTTGTATTATTATTTTATGCATTCAGGAAGAAATCAATTGGACTAAGTGTATTGCAAATTGAGTAAACATAGACACCGTAAGGGTTAAATGAAAGCAACAAAATAAACTGACAATCTTATATCAAATAGCAAGGGGCAGTTTGAGTGACTAAAACCCTGTACTTTTGTCCTAAGTTGGTGTTACGTTATAAATTATTATTATGATGATGATAGTCAATATAGGGCCTATACATTTTTGATCCTAGCAGAATCTTCTTCAGAGGCTAGATCAATTATTGTGACGTGGTGTCAACTTTCCTGTGATAGTTCAATTGTGTTCCAGATACAATTATATACTATTTTTTGTATTATGTTGTTATCAATTCAGTTGAGTCATTATAATTATGGTAACCCTAAGAAAATGACAGAATGGAAAGAAACAGCTTAAGTAAGGATAATCAACACAAAAAAAGAAAGAAAGAAAGAAAAAGAAAAAAAAGCACATATCAGCATGTATTTCATATTATTGAATACATGTATATCCCTCTGCACCTTAACCTTGTTCATGGTACTACCCCCTTTTATTTGCATATAATTGTTCATGCCTAATTGTTAGACATAATTCCTTTTTTCCCCCTTCTTTATATAATGCATATTTTGAATATTTCATGGAAGCTTTACTCACACTATTTTGGGGGATTTTCTTTTTTTTTACAATGATTTAAATGATTTTGGAAGTTAGTCTGAATGAAAACCAAATAAATGGGATGACTCATAGAGCACATACATGTAACATTAAATAAATTACATCACATTTTCCTTGATATATTTATTTATTTTTGTTTGGGGGGGGGGGGCATACAGGGCTTTGCATGATGAACATTTAATGAATCAGTTAAAGCTTTTGGTAAAGCTATGTTTCCAACTTTTGACATAAGTGGACTATGGTGAGGGTTTGTCCATTAACAATGTATATGAAGTAATGCATTATGGAATACTAAATTACTGCATATTTGAATTCAATATGGTGGCATGTAGAACTCACAAACCCTTTTAATTTTTAGATGGTGTAGTCTCACTTAACCCATCCAGGACTGGTCCCGAAAATACTCAGGCTAGGTTCTATGGAGAATACATTATATAGCAAAATCAATCAGTCCTGAGCAGGTTATGTTTTTGTTGGAAAACATTGTTAAATGGAATACTAAATCACTGTATATTTAAATAAAAACATGGTGGCATGTCAAACTCACACACCCCCTTTTACTTTTTTAGGAGGTGCAGTTTCACTTTAATAAATATCTTTCTTTTAGTTGATGTTGTTCTTTTGTTTGTTTTTGTCCTCTTTGTTCCCTAGCCTCTCATTCAGGTAATGCACATAGCCCCTGCCTGTAACCCCCTTGGCCCTATACCCAATGTGTGCACTAAACACAGCTAAGTATACATGTCTGTGTGTCACAGTGGTTTGCTCTTCATTTCCATTAACACTAGGGCAATTCCAAGCTAGGCAAACGTTACCGTTTTGCCAGAAATCCACCCCTTTGCCATTTGAATCCTGCCAATATTTGTATGGCTACTGCAAGCATTTTAGTACTTAGAATAAAGTCCTCCGCACATAGGGCGGACTCAACCCGATCCGACTGGTCTTCAGTCAGGCTAGAGTCGGTTTCGCTCAGTCGTAGCTGATTCAACATGTTGAATCGGCCTTGAATGATCTCCGACTGGCTCTTGACCGGCAAAACAGGAGTCCTGAGGCAACATATACTGAGCTGAACCAACTGAAAACCAGTCAGATCAGGTCGAGTTGGCTCTATGGGTAACATATATATTTGAAGGATTCATACGCCAAAATGATTATTTTGTGGTAACACCATGACATTTGGTCCACGTTTGCTTGGAATTACCCTCTAGCAACCCTCCATGTGTATTGTGAAACTGGCTTTGATTAACATCTGTTTTTGAATGTTGCTTTTTAGAAAGGGCTCCACACTAACTTGTTTTTTCTAGTGGCCTGCCCGTTTGGACCCTTAGCTTTCCAACTTAAGTAGCCTGAAAAGGATTAACTTGGCCGAAAACGACGAAAGAAACACTTAACAAATCTTTCTTTTGTAATAAGTCTCATCATGAAAGTTGTACAAAATATATTGAAAATAATGTTTGCCTAGAAGGAGGTAACGCATTGATTATTCAGTCTTGTACACTATGTTTGTTTTGGGGTTTACAATTTTTGTATAACAGTTTTAGAAATATAATAAAAAGCAATAAAACAATGAAACATCAGTTAAAAACAAAGAAATATATATGTAAACAAATTTGGGTTCACAATTTTCAAATAATAATTAGAAATGAAACAATAAAAAACAATGAAACAATTAAAGAAATCATTTAAGTACAAAGAAATCATAAAAACAAATGGAAACTCAAGGAATAAGCAGAATTTTCCAAATTTGCTTGATTCACTTTTCCAAATAATAGATGTAGGGAAATTCAATGTTCATTTATAAAAGAATATATGATTTGTCTGCACAAATCTGCATGAATTAGCATAAATATGTAAAAGGGTTGATTTTTTTTTATAAACTGAAATTACCATAGTAATCTTGACTCTTAATTTGACATGCATGCAAATTTTCATGGTGATTGGGCTTTTCTCGGCCAAGATCTGATGGCTTCCTGTCTATGTGGCACTGTGTCGTGGTAGAGAGACCACAAAAAGCTCATCCTCTACGGTTAAATGTCTATTACATAAATGTCTATGTGTACACTGAAAGCAATGTATACACTTGTGTCAATGTTGTCTGCTTATTTCATTGTGGTATTACTCTATTATCTATGTTTGTTGTGTTAACTGCCATTGATCTTGTCACTACGAAAGTGGCCAGAGGCATTATATTTTGGGGTTGTCCGTCTGCAGTTACATGTATGTATGTGCATACATTCGGACGTCCATCTGTCCCGTTTCTGTAATCATGATTGGGCCTGGGACGAATACCTATTTTGTCATTTGAATATTCGACCAGAAAGGTATTCAAATAATTTGAATAGTTACGATTTTGTTAGTTCTAACAAAAAACTCTTACTAAATATATATATACACTACAAAACGAACTCTAAAAATGACTTCAATCAATCACATCTTTAAATATTGATATACAAAATAGTTATACATAACATACATTAAAATAAACAAACATATTAAACCGTAGACATAGGATGCACGTTTTTGTTTTTTTTTAGTATTCAAATATATAAGTAAAATAAGTCAAATTCGAATACCAACACAGCTGATTGAATTATTCAAATATTTGAATAGTTGTCCCAGGCCTCATCATGATGTCTCAAAATTTGTTGATGGATTAGCAATTCAATTTGGTACCTGTATATGAAGTGATTAATTCGGGGGCTTGTTGAATAAAATGCGCCCCTGCTTTCCTTGTCTATGATGCTTAGCAGCTTACCGTGCTTTGTATAGAGATTCTGATATCTGTGCGCCAGAAAGCTGAAACTGAATGCCTTTCGGTTTTTTTCCATTACCCATGCCAGACTCTCAACAAAGCACAAAGATATAACGGCGGCAGTTTTCTTTGTCTAAGACACTTGCCATGCTTTGTATAGAGATCCTGATATCTGTGCACCAGAAAGCGCAAACTGAAAGCCCCTTGGTTTTTCTATAGCCCGGTCAGATCAGTAGAGAGTGCAATAGATCATTTCTACTGAATATCATGTGACCTGAATTCAACCAATCACAACTCGAGAACATTCTAAGGTGTTATATAATAACAATCAATAAATTATAATTCTGTGAGTACTGTGACTAGAGACGACCATGGCTCCAGGGTTGGAAAAGGATTAACAGCTTGTGATGGAATCATTAACTAAGCTCTGAAGAATTACATTTGAAAACAAGTGTGCGTGTATTAACTTGATTGATAAAGAAAAAAGAATAAAGTTCTAACCCTCTGCTGTTCTCCATGTTAATTGGGTGTGTACATATATACATGTTCTAGCATTTCTTACCGTGTGGAAATATTTCAGTGATACTACTTGCAGTTTGATATTCTAATTTTTAACATAGATTTGTGGGTGAATTTTTCATTCAATATTCAAGCCTAATGAAAATTATATCTTTAACCTTTTCTTTACTACTGTGTGGAAATTTGTTTTGTGTTATTAGAAACTACTTGACGTTTCATATTTCAATTTCTAACAAAGATTTGTAAGGAAGATGTTCATTATATATTGAAAATGAATGAAAATCATATTTGCTGTAATTTATATTATTATAAACATTGATTCCTATCAAAGTATCCTATCAAACTACAGAAATATGAAAAATGTAAAGCGACCTTTGATGTATTCACCAATTATAGAATCATTTGCATGTACATCATTTCCTGAAAGATGTCAAAATGACCTAATTGTGTAATTTTGATTTGATCGTGTAATTATTTAATTTTTTTTCAATGTAAACATTGTCATGTGGTCATTTCATACATGTCATGCAAATCCATCCTTGAAGTTTTTTGCAGATTTTCTTTGATGCTGTGGTGTATTCATGAATTATAAGATTTTGTTGATAACAATCTAGGTGGTCTAGTGGTTATGACGCCTGTCTAGTAATCAGGAGGTTGTGGGTTCCATCCCCAACCAAGTCCACTAATTCCTTTCGCAGTGACTCAATCATGCGAGGAGCATCCAGTTTTTGTTAGATTTAAGTCAGTGAAGGGCATAATAGAAACCCAACAAAAAGAAAATTTCATAATTTCGATTAAAATGCAGTCTATCCCTTTTTTATAGCAAAAAAGGATGATTAAAAGGGAAACAAAACGTTTTAATTTTCGCTTGCTGTTACTGATAAGTGCATAATTCATGTCGCTTCTAGTCGTATATTTCCTCTTGGGTATCACTAATTATGGAAAAAATAAATGTTTTTAAAACCACTATCAACTGTTTTGACTGACCACTGGAGGTCGCCATGTTTTCCAACCGTACCGCATGAAACGTACCGCATGAAACGTCGTCTGAGTGCATCTGAGCGTGCACTAACAAAAGCGGGTTATGTAACCGCTGTAGTGGAATCTGCTGCTATGTCGGTGGTTACGTAACCCACTTTTATTAGTGCAAGGTCAGAAGATGCTTCATATTGTACAGTTGGAAAACACTGCAGCCTCCAGTGTTCAGTCAAAACAGATAATAGGGGTTTTAAAAAAAACATTGATTATTTTCATTATTAGTGATACCCAAGAGGAGATATACGACAGAATGACAGATAAATGACAGAAATTGTGTACTTATCAGTTACAGTAAGCGAAAATGCGAACGTTTGGTTTCCCTTTAAAGAAATTTTAAGGACTTTAAATACTGATTTAAAAATATGAACATGATTGTATTTGTTGAGATAGGTAGTTGTAAGAGTGTAATCAATTGTGAGTTCCCCGTGACCTAAATGTCTGTTTGAAGGGTACAACACTCTTCGCAGAAACGCTCTATAGTGCCAGCTGAAGTTGATGATGATGATTCATTTTAAGTTGATGATGATGATTCATTTAAAAACTGCCTTGTCAAGTTCAAAGCCTGATGTTAGTATTCTTCTGTAGTATAGTATTTTACGTCTGTATCCAGTTAAACAAAAATACAAGGAGACTTGAGGATATTTTGCCCCCCAAATGCCCAAAAAAGCCCACAAAAATCCTTTTAAAAACCCCTGCAATTCTTCAATGCAAAGCAAAATTTACGGTGCCATTTACAAGCATGCATTGACAAGAAGTCCCTGAAAATGAAATAGTACAATTATTTCCTGTGTGTTTGACATTCCAGACTCCAAGGTTTCTGATCCCTCACTACTGCTGATCCTCAAGTGGGGTGGAGAGCTGACCCCCGCGGGCCGGGTCCAGGCGGAGGAGCTAGGGCGAGCATTCAGGTGCATCTACCCAGGGGGGCAAGGTAGGAACTGTGCATCTTATGTGGGGTGACTTTATGGAGTGGGGAACTACATGGAGTGGAGTAACTTTATGGAGTGGGGTAACTTTATGGAATGGGTAACTTCATGGAGTGAGGTAACTTTATTGAGTGGGGTAACTTTATGGAATGGGTAACTTCATGGAGTGGGGTAACTTTATGGAATGGGTAACTTTATGGAATGGGTAACTTCATGGAGTGCCAGTGGGGTAACTTTATGGAATGGAGTGGGGTAATTTTATAGAATGGGTAACTTTATGGACTGGGGTGACTTTATCTAGTGGGTAACTTCATGGAGTGGGGTGACTTTATGGAGTTAGGTATATTTATTAAGTGGGTTAATTTTATGGAGTGGGTATCTTTGTGAGGTAACTGCGAAAATGATAACTCTGATAACTCACAAAATTAAATATATGAGTCTGCAAATATTTTTTGTTATAGTTGCTATGAAAATATGAACAAAATCCTTGTTAATTACTGTAAGATGCTTTTATACTTTAACTTATTTGCTATGAAAATATTAACAAAATCCTTATTCTCTGGGTCGGCATCACGTCACTTCCGGGTCATTGTTTTGTTCACGTGACTCACTGGAGTGAAAACATAGCGTTTTCACTCCAGTGCAGTGTACGATCGAGAGCGCGTGAGTGACCTCGGGGTCACGGAATAACCGGATGTGCGACCAACAGAATTAACATATATCATGAGCGATTTGGGGCATCCACTTAATGTAGGACACTTGTGATTGTGACAAACTAAAGTTGATATGAATTTGTGCTTTAGGAGGAAAGCATGGAAGAATCTTAACCTCAGCATTTTCGAAAAAGGAAATAAATGCCATTTGAAAGAGGGCTTACATTGTGAATTAGTAACACCAGTGGATGTTGTCATGTGATTGTTTAGGTGTCATGTGATTGTTTATTGTATCATGTGATTGTTTATATGTCTTGTAACAGTTTTGTGTTGTGTGGTATGCTCTTTGTAGGGATTTCCCTACAATTGTACTTGCCCATGTATTATCTCTTCCCTCTTATACTTTTTTCTAGCATGGCCTGTGTGCATAGGATTATCCTGTAAATTATTTTTTCCACCAAATTTTGAGTGGATTTTTTTTTAAAGATTAAAAAATAATATCAGATGTAAAACAGATTAGAAATGGCAATGAGGTCAGATCAGTAATGATTGCACAAGTAGTGAATAAGTTAGTAATAGTTGGTGATTTGTAGCGTTTTAAGTAAAATCAGTAAAAACATTGTAGTAATAAATAGTAGTAGTAGTAGTAATATAAGTAGCAGCAGCAGCAGCAGCAGCAGCAGCAGCAACAGCAGTAGTAGTAGTAGCAGCAGCAGTAGCAGTACTAGCAGTAGCAGTAGAAATAATATTTATTGTTAATATATTTGTAGTAATTTTTAGTTATTAGTAATTGCAATAAAGTATTTGTTGTATCACCTGGGACTTATTACACTATTGCACAATGCAATTTGGATTCAAACGCAAGTCAGAAAATATGTGCACTTGCATATTTAGTTGCATTTAATCGTAACTTTGTGATTGATATCAATATTGTATGCAATGGGCCCCAGAATATGTAATAAGATGCGCAAGGATTAATTTCTAGAAAAGCAAGATGGTATTTAAACACTAGCTTATACACATGTATATTTATCTTTGATAACCTTGATAGTAATTCAATTACATTATTGATGTCAAGAAATGACAACATGATTATGTAAATCATTTAATCGTAACTTTGTGATTGATGTCAATATTATATGCGATAAGCCCCAGAATATGTAATAAGATGCGCAAGGATTAATTATCTAAAAAAGCAAGACAGTATTTAAACGCTTGCTTATATATTTATCCTTGATAACTTTGATAGTAGTTCAATTTCATTATTGATGTCAAGAAATGACAACATGATTATGTAAAAAGAAAATGACGAGTAGAAAAAGTACAAATAAACATTTGGCTCTGTATGGTTTCCCTCAAGAATCCTGCCTATGGAGGCTTGGGCGAAGATTTGATACAAGTCACCTTGGTGTGGGTGAGTTATTTGCTGCAAGCTACATGTGCCTAGTGACGTGTATCAAACTTCATCCAACTCTCAGAACGGAGAGATGCCCACACAATAGCCTGCCGATTTGAACTGTATTGTAATGGAAGTTATAATAGACTTGAGATGTTCATGGTTTGGCGTGACATTAAACATCTGAACACATCTAATAATTAATAGCTAATTTATCATTCTATGTTTGTTTGTCAGTTCTTTCATTGTTTATGTCTTTTAATATACTAAGAACCTATGAATGTGTTTGTAACAAGACTTGACTCGTTTTTACATGGATAAAAAGATGATCATATTAGATGCAGCTCACAAGCCGGGAGTAATTTTGGAAGTAACTCTTACTTTCGTAAGTGACATATCTTTTGTATTATTATCTGTATGATTCCACTATTTGTAAATTCCACTAGAAAGTCTGTCACCATCGCTGCTGATTTGTAAATTCATGCTTTTCTTTCTTGTATTGATATCTGTAATGCTACATGTATGTGTAAAAGCAATCTCCCTCACAAAAAAAAGCTTCCAACAACTTCATAATTCTGCTGCTAGATCAGTGACATACGAGGGTCGACATGATAAGTTTTAAGCCTCGCACAGAAAAAAAGTGAGATGGGCAAATTTAAAGGGGAAGGAACCCCTAGCCTTTTGACTTACTGGATGTGATGAGAGCATAACTACTATCATTGCTAGTCACTTATTTCCTCATGAATATTCCCGATTACAAAAATAATCCATATTTTATGGACCACTGTCGTCTGCTTTCAATGCCCTTAGGAGGCGGCCATTTCTTCAACTTCTCGCGGTGAAATGACGTGGCAGGCGGAGAACACAATAGCATTATCGTAACCCGCTATTGTGTTCTCCGCCTGACACGTCATTTCACCGCGAGAAGTTGAAGAAATGGCCGCCTCCTGTGGGCATTGAAAGCAGATGACAGTGGTCCATCAAATATTGATTATTTTCATTATTGGGAATATTCATGAGGAAATAAGTGACTAGAAATGACAGGAGTTATGCTCTCATCAAATCCAGTAAGTAAAAAGGCTAGGAGTTCCTTCCCCTTTAATTTAGTTATCATCTGCCATAAGGCGTTTGGCTGGTGGATTATCTTCAAAAGGACAACAAAATGCAAACCTGCTGAAACGCCTACATGAGAACATCAAGAACAAGAGGCCTTGAATACGGTCCAAAGGGTCCTGTTCCAGCAAGTCCACACTTTGGCGGTCCACGATCCAACCTGGCCCTCATCCGCCATACTCGCTTTACCTCACACCCTCTCAATTCAACCTGTTCCATCAGGACAATGCTCCGTCTCAGACCTTGCTGGAGGCGATGGCAACAACTCATTGTGGCTTCTAACTTGTCCCTCATCTACCTGTTGCCAACCTAAAAAATGATCTGACCTAGCTATGCTCTGCCATCGATGAGGAGGTTGTAGTTGTTGTGAAAGCCTACCTTGAGGCGTGTTAGGACTGCTACCCAGCAGAATCTAGGCCATCAGAATCAGTGGAAGAAGAAATATGTTGACATGCCGAGAGATTATATTGAAAAATAAATCTATAAAACATTTTTATAATCTACCATTTGCTGGAGCTTGAATGCTTATCAGTTGCCCCTCGTATGAAATGAAAGCTGCTAAAATGAAAGCTGCACACTTAATACCATTCTTTTAATCTCTTCATTTCATATCACTAACTTACATATCACCTTTAAAATCTTTCTTATATAAAACCAACAACCAAATTAATTAATTTGCCCTCTAAAGGGATCGCTCTGTCACATCCCTTGACCCTTTACTTTGGAATGATCTCCCCTTTGTGTCAATGCCCACCCTTAAAGACTTCTAAATATTCGCTGCTAATATGTCTATAGATCTATTTCATAATTTATAGTCAAATTGTATGTAGCTAGAAGTTAGCTACATAATGTTGTTTTGTTCTGTGTGTTCATTTAAACATCACCTTTAGGTTAAAAGTCAAACACAAAATTACAAGGGTTAATTGATTAATCATGTATAAATCTCAATAAATAGGGATTACTATTTGCTGGAATTAAATTGACCTCGACAGCACTTGAAAGGTAGAACATTTCATTTTAAAGAGTATAAAAACGTATAAATAAATGATTGGTTCTTATTTCATTTGTCTTGTCACAACAAAGTGTATGTTAGCATGCAGGTTGTACTGTGTACAAGTGTTTCTGTCGTGATAAAAACATAATGTATACATTTTCTGTTGAGGTGGTTACACATGTACATTATGTATTTGCTGAGCGTGTTGTATTCCACTTACAGAATACTTAGTGAAATATTAAAAATGCAACTATGGATGCCCCAAATTGTCTTATGTTTGGTATTAAATGCACTCTAACTTTTTAAGAGATTGAGAGGCTATACCTAACAAATACATAATGTTTGTTTATATATGTTTTATTTTAATTTTATTTTTGAAATGATGTTTTTAGTTACTGAGAGTGTTGAATGATGAATATACTGTAGTTAGATAACCTGACATGTCATCCAAAATGAGTGCGTTTTATGAGTATGAATAGACTAGATTTACAATGTATTCAAATTGCATATATATGATTTTATGTACACCCTAGTTACCAACTATTTGCAAATGTTCAGCAAGTCTTTGGATTATAGTGGCAACCTTTGTTAACCCATTGCCTACAGGTTGCCTGGTGGTTCCTGAAATAACTGTATGGGGGTTACACAATCCAGTAGGGAGTGAACTAGATCTGCATTCAATTTGAATACATTGCAAAACTCCACTGTAATACCAGTAGCATGCTGCATGAGGTGTACATCATTGTAGGTGTAGTGTCCTAATAAAATGATGCTGCTCTCATTTAAATTTCATTAATTTGTTCACCTCACAACACCATGATCCAAGCTTTTTCAGTAAAAAAATTATGTCATATTTTGGAAAATTTATATCACTTCCTTTTTTTTTAAAGCTAAGTGCTGACCACCTTTTTGGGGTTACTTTTCTGGTTAAATGCTCAATGGAGGCTCAGAAAAGAGAAAAACATGGAAAATTAAATGTAATATCTAATTTTTTTAAATTTCCATCTTTCCATTCTGTATTGCATTCCTAGCATTTCTAGCAACTGAGCAATAATAGACACATCGAAGATCACCATTTTAAAGTTGACATTAATTGAACATTACAAAATAGGAAATAAATGCATGATTACTAGAGAACTTGGGGCTAACAGATGAATGATATCTTAAGTTATATATTATATTAAGTCAATATAAACCCCCATCACAATAATCAAAAACAAGTGCTAGAGCTTTGATCTAAAAAAAAAAAAGGGCTAATATTTTAATGATGTCAGTCACAGGAGGGAACGAGTGTTAGCAGACGATGTCTCATTACGAATCTACACAATCATTAGTGCACTCATATTGCCTGTTCAAAGTTTATTCTAGCCACAAAAGTGCATTTAATTCATGACATTTCATATAAAAGGCTTCCCTTGCCTCATACAATAATCATTCACTCAGAGACATTTACGGCAACACACATGTTCTGACTCTATCATTACAAAACCTGTCTATAGAGTTGACCTGTCTACAGCACTGGCCACTTTTCTTGTTCCTCTGAGGTTGGTCACTACACACATGTTCTGCTCTATCATTACAAAACCTGTCTATAGAGTTGACCTGTCTACAGCACTGGTCGCTTTTTTTGTTCTCTGACGTTGGTCACTACGCACATGTTTGACTCATCAGTTTCTGTCATTTTTTTTGTCTTGACATTTTTGACACAGAATCACATGTCTTTCCTTCTCACTCACTGTCTTTCCCTCTCTGATTTATTCACCATACTACATGTGTTTCTTGTTTCTGTTTCACCCAGGTGACTATGCCGGTTTCCCTGGATGCGGACTACTCCGTCTCCACAGCACCTACAGACATGACCTCAAGATCTATGCTTCCGACGAGGGACGTGTGCAGATGACTGCAGCCGCATTCACAAAGGTACTTAAATCATATCATTTCATGTTGAGAAAGGATACAGAATTCAAATAAGATTGGTGCTTTTTTTTTACTTGATTTACAATAAACATGAATAATTGTATTTTTAATAACTCCATATTGAAAACTAAAATTTTACAGAGTGTAATGAATGAATGCAGATGCAGAAATCAAATAAGAACAGTTTCAATTTAACCTGTTGTAATAGTGAACATCAATAACCTTATTTTAAGTATCTCCATAACAAAAAAATAAAAGTATAGAGAGTTTGATGAATCAAAGGAAAATGGACTTCTCACAATGTTATTACTTTGATTCTATTTGATTACCAGGGAATGCTTGCTCTAGAGGGAGAATTGACCCCTATCCTGGTCCAGATGGTCAAGAGTGCTAACACATCGGGTCTGCTTGACCATGAGAAGGAGTCTGTGACAGTGCAAGGAAGGTAAATGTTAAAGGGATCTAGTAACATTGTCCAAATCCTCAGAACTTACTTGGAAATCTAGCGTTTCTCTCATACCTTGTTGTAATTATATTAACAATAGAAGCATTGGACAGGTTTCCCCCCCCCCCCCGTTTCGTTAAAAAGATATTTACATTTGAAGTATTCATATTTTTAACTATCCACTGGATAGTCATAATCGTGTACAAAGTCACAGCAATAAGTTAGTGAATATCATTTTGCATTTTCGCTCATTACTTGGCTATGTAACATCCATTTAACGCAATTTAATTTTCACACATTACTCTCAGTGGACATATCAGATCACAATACAAATTGTATCAACCGTTAATCACTTTTTGCACATGTCAACAAAGAATACTAGATCCATTTAAAGTGACCCATTACCTTTGTCAAATTCAACCAAAATCACTTGTAGCATTCTCATTTCTCTGGAGCCTTGCATTTTGGCTTATGATAACAGAAGGATGAAATGGGTTTTGATTTTTCAAATGTCTCCGTAATTATGGATATATTATGATTGAACGTAAAGCATTCCTTTCAAATGTAGTCAAAAATAAATTTCCTCTTTTCACTTGGTAAAAAAGAAGTGATCCATTTCTATGAAACTATCACACATTCAGAATAATTTTACAATTATATTATTATGCAGGCTTCCACAATAATCTTTTTTCCTACTTGCCTGTGAGGGCAAGACAAATCATGAATTTTCAAATTGTACTTGCTCAAACAGAAAATTTACCCGATTGTAAGACAAAAGACAAATTAATTACGCTAGGAGGCTCAATCTACTCGGCAAACCTCTTCCATGTTTCTAGGAAGTAGTTTTTTCTCATAGTAGAATAGAAATGTTTATTGCCCGGTCAATATACATTTTTACTTGCCCCAGCAATCGGCCAAGCGCTATGTCGAGCCCTCTGTTATGATTGAAATCTCATGAGGTTGATTGACCTCTTTAAACCCAGTCAGTGGTCAGTACATGTTCCAAGCTTTGGTAAGGTCAAGAGTGCCAGCATAATACATACAAAAGTGAGATTATGAGTTGTAATTTCAATGTTAGGATATTTCTAGTTTTGCCCAAATATAAAGTTACTAGAATTACGTTTTCTTACTTGATTAATTTCAATAATCTGGAAAAAATCAACAAATGCATTTCGGAATGGATACAACAATGACTTATAAAACTACCCATCTTTTAATTTTGGAAATTCTTTTATACAGAGTGAAGGAGAAACTGTGTGATGCTTTTGGTAGAGACAGGACTTTCACTCCAAAAGATATTTTTGAGGTAAGAACTGTAAAATTTATCGATAATATGTTACTTACAGTTTTTAACTTAAGCAACCTTTATTAGACAATACAGGAAAAGAAAGTAATGCTTTACAAGATAAATTCTACTGAATGATATGAATAAGTGAAACTCGTAAATTGTTTTTAAAAGCCATTCCATGTGTGTATGTATTTAAAGGGGATCCAAACGCTGGCATTTTAAAATGTAAATAGTGATAGTAATTTGAATTTGTTAATTCATTATTTAAAATTCTATATCTCTTGCAGCTGGCACCTACAGGTAGCAAGTCTCTGCTGGATTCCTTGGCCTTCATAAAAAATCCAGTCAAAATGTGTGAAAAGGTCCATCAATTCATCAAGAACCACACCAAGATGATCAAAGAAACAATAGACAATCCTGAGACGAGAGGTAAGGTTACTTGATGATTGATGGATAGGTGGATGGATAGGTGGATGGATAGGTGGATGGATGAATGGATGGATGGATGGATGGATGGATGGGTGGATGAAAGGTTGAATCAAATAAAGGATTGATGAGGTATGGATTGGATTAAGGGGGGGGGGGGGGGAATCCGCCCCGCCTTGCCTTTCGCGCGATCATTCCACAACACATGCAGGTATCCACCCCCCCTATAGCATAGCCAAAATAAACGGCCTGATTTATGGGGTTAAGTGAGGTTTATGATTGATTGATTCCTTGATTTAATGATTTGATGATTGGAATATTGATCAATTAAATGATTAAATTATTGATTGAGTCTTGGTTGGTTGGATATTGATTTGAAACTGAATTCAGTCTAGATGCTTGGAAAGACCCTTTGCTATGTCAAGAACCATACACGTAATGATGGATAGCTCGCTAGATAGATAGGTTGACACTGGTTGAATAATATGCAAATAATTGTTGTTTACTGGTCTTAGAGATGTCTGATGGATGGTTGGTTGGTTGCTTTAATTGATACTGAACTTCGTCAAGGTGTGTGGAATTATGCTTTGCTATGTCAAGAACCATACACATCATGAATAGATAGCTAGATAGATTGATACTGGTTGAATAATATGCATTTATTCATTGTTGTTAACTTATTTTAGACATGAGACGCTGGATCTGATGTGTGGTTTGTTGGTTTTAATTGATACTGAACATAGTCAAGGTGTGTAGAAGTATGCATTGCTATCTCAAGAACCATACACATAATGATGAATAGCTCTCTAAGATTGATACTGATTTAATAAAATGCATATACATTGTTGTTTGCTTCTTTCAGACATGGTACTGTACCACCATGAGACGCTGGATCTCATGCTGCGCCGCTGGGTCAAGTTAGAGAAAGACTTTAAGCAGAAGAATGGCCACTTTGACATCACAAAGATTCCCGACATCTATGACTGCATCAAATATGATATGCAACACAACTTCGTCCTTCGCAGCGTAGGCTTCCATCACATGGATGATCTCTACAACTGTGCAGAGAATCTGGCTGACTTTGTCATCCCGCAGGTAAGTGTGCATGGTGTTTCTGTTTGTTTCCACGGAATATATCATTTTTGTTTGACTTGTTTGACTATCTATAATTGTATTTCAACTACAGCTATTCAAAATAAGGTCTTTTATATAATTTGTGATAAATAAGAGTTTCATCATTAGCACAAATTCATGTTCTATCCTGTAAGAACCCTCTCCTCTGTCAGTGCCATAGAGTGGTGAAGTGTGATGTCATAAATGATGTCATAAACATTTTTTTTAGAATTTTCAAATTTGGACTTCATTTTCAGAAAGAGCATAACAAATAATGTCCAAATACCGAAAATCAAAGGAATAGGTTACGTATTGGCCGAGATATGCCCATCCGAATGATTTTTTTGGTCAATGGGCAATCAGTGTTATAGTGCACTGGTTCCTAAATTTAGGAACCAGTGTATTATAACCATTGAAGTAAAATTCATTCGGATCTCAGCCAATACGTAACCTATTCCTTTGATTTTCGGTATTTGGACATTATTTGTTATGCTCTTTCTGAAAATGAAGTCCAAATTTGAAAATTATAAAAAAGTGTTTTTATGACGTCATAGCTTCTGTACTCTATTGGCACCTGGGCCACTGCTAAGGATAAGCCCTGTGCCAAGTCTGATTGATCATTATCTCTGGACACTATACAGAGATATCATTCTAGTTACAAACCTGGCATCCTATGATCGGAGACCGCATGCTTTACCACTCTTGCCACACCACGTCCACATCCATTAATTTGCTTGTACGTTGTTTATGTAGGAGTACGGCATGACATCGAACGACAAGCTTGAGATAGGGAAGGGAATCTGCACGCCCCTCTTGAAGAAGATCCGATCGGACCTGCATCGCATCAACAGTTCCGACGAGACGACCTACCGACTCAACCCACTCTACTCAAAGGGGGTGATGTCACCTGACCGTCAGGTGCGCACTAGACTATACTTTACCAGCGAGAGCCACATACACTCACTGCTGTCCTGCCTGCGGTATGGAGGGTTGTGTGATGTAAGTATCTATATTATCTTTATCTCTGTGTTTACAGTCAAACCTGTCTATAGCAAACGTGTGAGTATCACAATGGAATCAAGGAGCTAAACTACATGGCTTAGAACTTCTGATGATCTTGATATAAGAATCCCAGCAAGGACCTGTTCTATAAGGACTGATTCCGGTGTGTGGATTTTGATTTCGTGTTTGTATCTAGCAAAATGCTGACCCAAACTGGCAGAATCAAACTACATGACTCGGATCGTTCTGATCCTGTATGAGGACCATTTTCGACGACTGGTTCGGATGTGTATGAAATAGATGTATATTGTTTATTTGTATTGCTTATACCTAGCAGAATGCTGACCAAAACTGGCAGAACTCGTGTTGAGTACCTCAGTGGAATCAAGGAGTTGAAATACATGAGTCAGATTTTCCTGATACTGTATGAGGACTCCAGCAAGGATCCATTCTCTTGCAACCCGTTCAGTTCTGTATAAAATAGATTATATAAAGTTGAATTTTGTTGTTAATACCTAGCAGAATGCTGATCCAAACTGACAGAACTTGTGTGAGTATCTCGGTGAACTCTCCTCCTCACCTCCTCACCTCACCTCACCTCTCCAGTAGCCTAACTGGCCATAGGTGCGCTACCAGTGACTTGGCAACCAGCTTACTCCATCCTTCTCTGTCTTAAGCTAAAGTACATGACTCAGATTGTCCTGATGCTGTATGAAGATCCCAGTAATGATCTGTTTTCCAATGCCATGTTCAGATAGATATGGATAATTTGTACACTGAATATAAAATGTTGTTTTTAAAATCTTGTTTATACCTAGCAAAATACTGACCCAAACTGGCAGAACTCGTGTGAGTACCTCGGAGGGATCAAGGAACTGAACTACATGACTCAGATTGTCCTGATGCTGTATGAGGATCCCAGCAAGGATCCATACTCTGACGATAGGTTCCGCGTGGAGCTGCACTTCAGCCCCGGCGCCAAGGACTGTGAGGACAATGAGGAACACCCGGGATGCTGCCCCTTCAGATCCGTCCACAGCTCAGTGAGTTCAAGTTTTATTCTGCCATTTTGACATTCATTCTTATTAAAATCATAATTTTAAAAATGTAGAGTGTTTTATTAAAGGGATTAAACCTGTGCAAAAGCTGACTGAAGGTTGATGACATATGTTCATTAATAATGTAGTCTGATGATATGTCTTCTAATTGCTGAACGAAAGTTTCATGCTACGTATACATTTCAAATGCAAAGTGCTATTGTTTGACTCATAAGCATAAGCCTATCCAAAAATGAAACATTCCTCACTATTTAATTAAAGTAAGCCATATATATCTCAATGAAAAGTGAAAGTTTTACAAACAAAAACTGATTTCATTTTTCTATTATATCTATTATCAAGTCTGTTTTGTATTGGCATTAGATCCATAGCAAATACAAACTACTGTTCTTGCTGTAATATTTACAGGGCAATGCATCTCCCCTCGAGAACAATTCTGAAGACGAGGCCACATCGAGTTGCATCAACTCGTCAGAGGAGGAGATATTCGACGAAACTCTTATCTCGGGTGACATGATGGAAGGAGGGCATCAGCAGCGATCCTCTGGGGAGAGCAGGGGGCTAGGAAGACCGTTCACTGCAGGAGGTCCGAGTGGAAGATCAAGAGGAGGAGGAGGAGGAGGAGCAAAGGGAGGAGGAGCAGGGGGCAGCAGTAGCTGCTGTGGAGGAGGAGGAGCTCAACCTTTCCTGAAGATCCCTCCGATCAACATCAAGCCGCCAGTGCAGCAGAAGGCGCAAGAGTTTAGCAAGCCTGTTGGTACCCCGCCCCCTCAGAGGCCCTCTACCACCCCCACCATGGCCGGTATTCTGGAGGGTGTTCCCCATGAGACGGAAAAGAAAGGTGAGCCTGATTAATAATGATAATAATTGGATATATTTAACACCTAATAAAATGCAATAACATCTCTAAATGCTTTATACTAGTATTACCCCGGTCATAGGACTCAATGCCAGCCTGCACACATTGTGTGCACCATCTTCACACCCTGGTGAGCATTTTTTTTTCAACTGGCCCATGTGCATTGACAATTCCTTCATATAAGGCTTTCACTTTCTTGATGTTTATTTTAAAATGGCATTATAATAATTATTTCTGTGTTATTTGCATCAGTTAAAATATTTGATTATCATTCCCTTGTTTATTGTTTCTTCCAGGAGAGGAGAGACTTCATCTACCTGGTGAGTGCCCTAGAACTCTGCGATCCAAACTGGTTCTTTAACAACAACATCCTGATTAGGGGAGCATCCGCTTATTATGTTTGTGTTATTTGCATCGGTTTAAATTATTATAATGAAATCATTCAATTCCATTGTTGATCATTTCCTTTTAGGAGAGGAGAGCCTTCATCTACCTGGTGAGTCTTCGCTACCGGGCGTGAAGAGTGCTCCAGAACTCTGCGATCCAAACTGGTTCTTCAACAATGACATCCTGATGAGGAGAGCATCTGCCTACTCTGCCGCACACCAAGGTAATGGGTCTTGCCTTTTGTGAACCAAGTGGTATTTATTGATAGATATAATGATGATGATGATGACGACGACGATGACAATGACAATGTTGATGATGATGAATAATGCCATATTAATAACCCTCAGCCTCATATCATGTATGTCTCTGTTCTCTGTAATACAGGAGAGGAAATTTCAGCTATGGAAATGAAATTCCAGTTTATTAAATGAAGTGTAAGAAACATGCTGGCAATGTTTAATTTTCAACACTGAATTAAAGGACAATGAAACCCAAGCAAAATGTTGCTTTCATAGACTTGAAGAGATTAGGAGGAATAATCTCTGAAAGTTAGAGCATAATCGGGCAAGAAACAAGAAAACTATGGCTCTTTGAAATGTCCATTTATTCCTATGGGGAACTCAAATTGGCAACGCACTCTGATAAGTGTGTGGACTACTCCCCATATTTTTTGTACACAAATGTTCCCATTTTTACAGTTTTCTTCATAGTCACACTTTTCCATTCCCCCAACTCATGATATGTTATGTATAAATGCATTCTAAAAAAACATTGTTGAACAAAGGGTAAACATAAATTTTGAGAAAATTGAACAAAAATTGAAATTTTGTGTACAAAATGAAAGGGGAGTAGTCCACAATTTTGCCAGAGTGCGTTGCCAATTTGAGGTTAGGGTTAAGACATTTTTAGGGGGTTTATATGTAGTGTGTCATAATGCTGGTATTGAAGCGTGCAACACATGTTTCCAAATGGACAGATGTGCGTGTTATATAAATGTAGAAACATTATCATTATCATTGTGTATTGCATGTTCTTTTTCTCACCTCGTGCAGGTTTGGAGCACCACATTCAAGTGTCGTCCATCCGTGCGTTGGAGACGCTGCACAACAGTCTCTCTCTGCGACAGTTTGACGACTTTCTGGAACACATCACCCGCGACGGCCCGTCTACTCCTGAGTGCCACACGCCGCGCAGCAACATGCACATCAACACGTACACACCACAACGTGTCAAGCCATTCTGCCTGCCCGGCCGCGAATCAGATGGCTCCTCATACACATACAGGTAAGAAAATATAGTTACACTATATATTTGCATTGTTGTTGTGTGTGAATTTTCTAATTTTGCCCATGAATAAACTGAGTAAGTCAGCTGTTTTCTTTCTGTTTTGCTTTTTTAAAGCAATTATATAAAACTATAATAAATGTTAATCTTATACAGGGCTCAACATTTACTTTGTTTTGTAGTGGCCCGGTCAGTATAAATAGTTTTATCTCATTTATTGATAATTTACAAACAAAAATCCAAGATCATCATATTCTGTCTCTGTCAGTTTGAACATCTACTTGCCCAATCAGACCACTAACATCTAATTTTTAAGAAATTTTTACTGGACAACATAAATTGTTACTGCACTCATGCTTAGGCCTTTAAGTGTCCAGCCCTGCAGTATAATTCCAGTAGGCGTGATACACTCTGTACAGGAAATGTTATAGTATTATGATGTAAATATTATTATGGTTATTTTCAATCCAGCCGGTCAGCCAGCACCAGCAACCCTTCGTCCAACGTATCCAGCGCGCTGCCTTCGCCCACAGAGAGCACAGCCAAGCACTTTGACTTTAACCTGCTGCTGGAGAGCATCAAGTGTAACCAGGTGGCGCAGGGTGGCTCGGAGCAAGAAGAGCCCCAGAGCCACGAGGAGAGCGACCGAACAGACGGCTATTTCGCCAGCGACGAGAGCCATGAGGTGCAGGACGACCAAGTGGACGACATCAAGCTAATACCGATGCCTGATCTCAGTAGCAAGGACTTTGTCGTGGGGACCATCCCCTCGTGCGGGTTAGACCGGGTCGGAGTTACAGGGAGTGGCGGTGTTGGTGGCTGTAGCGGTGGTGCGTGTGGAGGTGCGAGTGGTGGTAGCTTTGGAGGTAGAGAAGTTGGTGGGGAAAGGGATGATTCGGGACTGACTGGATCTGTTGGTCCAGTTGGATCTTCGGGACTAAAAGGCAAGGGGCTGGAGATCCAGATCAAGAAGCAGGTCAGCCAAGAGGATTCACCCTCAGAGAAGACCCCCTGCAATGCAGGGAATGATGGGATTGGGTCAGAGGTCATGACGGAGGAAGAGGTGTCAA
Organism: Echinarachnius parma; assembly: GCA_037951105.1. Taxonomy (NCBI): domain Eukaryota; kingdom Metazoa; phylum Echinodermata; class Echinoidea; order Clypeasteroida; family Echinarachniidae; genus Echinarachnius; species Echinarachnius parma. Next base: position 23,029 of record JBAMJV010005622.1, on the reverse strand, counting down.
CCCCGTGCGCCAGTACGTGCAGTAATACGAGCCAGACGGGAGTCTCTGCTTTTGACTTTCCCACCCCCACTGGTGAGCAAGATGTCAATGACCAGCTAATGCCAGACGAAAATGTAACACAGACTGAAATAAAATCAGTGTTTGAAGACTAGCGTCAAGTAATTTTGCAGAGATTAGTTGACATTGTAGGAATCAAGTGTTTTTTTGTAGCTATTGACTACCTGTGTCAGGTAGAAAGTAGCTACAATCTTTTCCACTGGGGAGTAAGATGACAACGACCACAGGTCTAAAACCAAACAAAGCGTAATATAGATTGAAACATTAGAATTAAATAATTTGTTGGAGACTGAACAAAGTGGTGTTAAGCAAAAAGAGGCTAACATGGTTAGAGTTAGGTGTGTTTGGCAAGATTGGTAGAGGGCACACTTTCCGATCGTGAGATCCGGAGTTCAAACCCTCCATATGATGACATTAACGGTACCCTGGGGTACCAGACGAAAATCCGCCATTTTGTTTAATTATTTATTTAATTTTTAGGGCTGTACTGTGGGTATAGCGTGCATACAATCGCGCGCTGCACTGCATGCACAACGCAATACGGTTGTACTTCGAGTGGACACAAGATGGCGCTACACAACGGTACCCCGGGGTACTGCGTGTGTCATCATATGCCAACTGCGTTTGTCCTTCAGCAACAATTAATCCACAATGGCTGCTCTCTACCCAGGTTTAGAGGTTAGAGGAGCTAACTTGGTAGGAGTTAAGTGTGTTTGTTTAATAAGGGAGTTCGTAGTTACAAACTGCGCATGCGCCAATTTCTGAGACGAAAATTCACTGTACCAAAAACATCGATATTGCCCGTTGTCCCATAGACCTTCGTGCAATTATTGTCACATTGAAACGTGTTTTCACGGGAAATTAAGACTGATTTTTTTTAATTTATTTTTTCTATTTATTTTCGGATTTTAACAAAAATGTCAACGTTCGTATCTGGGCTTTTATTGAAATCGCAAAGGCCCCATACGTAGATTTGTGTGTACTGTTTTCTTTTAAGTGTTGAAAACGGGCAAAGATGTGATTTTTATTCTTAAAAAAATTATTTAGCCTGCTTCAAGTTTGAATATTAAAATGAATGGTTATATTTATTAAATTTTAAATATTTTAGGATTAAGGTGAGTTTTTTTTGGTCAGGTCTTTCAAACGTAACGAAACACAAGGAGAATTCACGCACGCACGCGGAAATTCTGCATAGAGCTCCTCTACTTTAAATGCGTGCGTCACAGGCTGTGCCGTAAACGTACGCGTAAAGCCTCAATTTTGGTACAATCTTCCGAAAACCTGGTTACGTCCGTTGCTCCATGGGCTAACTACGAACTCCCTTATTGGCATGTGTCTGCCTGTATCAGGAAGAATGTGGCTAAATTCCTCCCAAGAGAGTGAAATAGTTCAAGATGACAATGCCCACTTAAATCCAGGTGAAATGTAACGCAGATTGAATCATTGAAATGAAAGGAGACTAAACAAAGAGTTATTTAGCAGAAAGGGGCTGACATGGTAGAAATTAAGTGTGTATAGTATACTTGCGTCTGCCTGTATGATGTATCAGATGGAATATGGCTAGAATACTCCCAAGGGAGTGGAATAGTTTACTTCAATCAAGCATGCACTTAAATGCTCTTTGTTAGTAAATAATCTAATGTCAGTGGAAATTTAAGAGCTTTATAAGCATTTTAAGAGGTGTATATATATGCACTTGAATTGCACTTTATCAGTAACTGGTTTGTGATAAAAAAAATTCTTGGAATACCAAATTTTAAAGAATGTATTAGAATCCAGTATTAATTAACTGTTGCATGTCTTTAGCAGAAAGCTGCCTGCCAAATCAATGATATTGTAACATCCCATTCATACTTACGTCTAGCACTGGCTCGGCACTGGATAAATCCAGTTCTAGACGCAAATATGAATGGAAATGTCTAGCATCAGTCTGGGCTCAGCCTGGCATAATTGTGATGCTAGACACTCGTCTAGCACAATGTTGCGCATGCGCATTACGGTATTGCGCGTTCAGAAATGCTTAGTCATCATTACGTCACAATAGAAGTGTACTAGTGCGCATGCCCAGACATGTCTTAGACATTTCCAAGCCACTGTTTGTATTCATACTTGTGCGTCAAATATCCACTGTTGATGCCAAGTATGAATGGTCAGCTTTTTCGTCTAGCACTGGATTTATCCAGTGCCGAGCCAGTGCTAGACGTAAGTATGAATGGGATGTTAGAGATTCTTTCATCAGTATTATTTGATATTAGACTGAACAGTAAAATGTGATCTGTTGCCATGTAAAAAAAAGGTGGAAATACAACATCCTCATCGTTATCACTTTTCATTGATAATAATAATTGCTTGAAAATTACTGCTTAGTTATTTCATTTTGTTCTTCAATAAATTTGGTTTTGTATCATTAGAATGATAAGAGATTCATTATTGATATACAGGGGAAATTCTTATTATTAACACTGGATCTAATAACATTGTCAAAATTCACAAAACTTACTTAGAACTCCAGTGGTTCTCTCATACCTTGTTCTATTCATATTTATGATTGAAGTGTTCAGAGTTCTAATTATCCACTGAAAAGTTATAACTGTGTACACAGTCAGTGGAATGAGTTAGCGAATATCACTTTGTAATTTCCATGGGCGTAGATACTTACATAATACCTATTCATTAGGGGGGATGAATGAATGGATCATCCCCCCCTGTTGAATGGGTATCAATGACAGATATACGCCCATGGTAATTTCACTCGTTACTTGACATTTTCACACATTACTCAGTGGATATATCAGATCACAACAATACACAGCTTATCTACCATTCATCACTTTTTGCATAAGTCAACAAAGTTACTATATCTGTTTAATATTTACTATTTGTGTGTTAAAGCCCATTACTTTTCATAACTTTTTAACAAGAATTATGTTTATGTTGAAAATAAAACATGACTATTATCATGTCATTTATGTATGATATAGGTTTAAGCTATGTATTTGTATTCTACCATAATAGGTCAAAAGTATTTTTTATATATAGGTTTTCTGCTAACTGTTTTGGTTCATATCCAAGAAAAAATATCTTGTTCTGAATAAATCGAGGGGCTTGTTTCATGAAAAGGTCTTAGCTATGTACTTTGTTTGGACCATGGCTAGGGTACAATTGTCTCCGTGTTTCGCACAGATTGGCGATAGCTGCCATTGTAAATTAAAAGGCTTTAGGGTCTGAACAAGGAGATAATTGCACCCTAGCTCCGCGCCTGACAACGTACACAGCTAAGACCCTTTCATGAAACAAGCCCCAGGAACACAAATTAGAACTGTAACTTACCCCTTGTTTCTTCAGTTATGTATTATGTTAACTAAAATATGAAGGATATTGATTCTAATAAGCCAGTTCGTAATTAGAGCAAGGAGCCCGGAAGACGTCACAGGTCATAGGTCACTATACCACACAGTCACAGAGCTAGCTCGCGCGTGCGACACCACCCATTCGTACACTGTACCGTTCAAAAATTGAACGCCAGGTTTTAGACGTGTTCGGCAAGGAAAATAGACTGGATATAATACTTGTTTCTACATTGTGTGGTCTTCAAATCAAGAGAGTCGGTAATCATTATCCGTTTATATGGATTGTAAATCACATAAACGAAATTATTTGCGGACAAAAACTGTTTTGGCGTTGGATAGGGCAGCGAGCGGAAGACGATGATTTCCCCTGAGCGTGCTACCTGCCCGCCCCGCAGCCGGCCCAGCTATCCAGGCCCAGGCCAGCAAGGCTCGGTGAAATTATGAGTATAAAAATTTATGACTGGAATTTATAAAAAAAAAATCATCATTACGAGTGAATAACATAATCTATTAAACAGGTTATTGTTCTATGAAATAGTACATAATATGATATTTACCTTTGATATGGTGAATACCAAAACGATGGGCTGATTTTGATCCAGATCCAGAAAGACCAGATCCTTAAAAACGTAAACAAACAGTTCGCTTTCAATTGCACGTGTGGCTCCTTCTCCTTTAGTTACGACAGCTGATTGCATACACAATGTAGTGCGCATGCGCCGTGCGAGAGCCGTATGCGATAACGTCAGTGGCATTTGAGTTTCGAAAAATTTTCATAAAAATTAAGTTTCTAATTGCAGTACGATGTGACAGAAATGATCGAATTTGTTGGAAATGTTAGCCAGATGGTGTTCTTTTTGCCCAGTTAGCACTGAAAGTGTCATGAAATTAGTATTTATGAAGAAATATCTTCATTAAGTGTCCGGTGTCATACCAGGAAGTAAATTGTCCATTGACACACACACACAGTGTCGTCTGCTAAGCCCATTTTCGATCGAGTTGTGGTTCATCCACAGAACCCGGAAGTCTAGATCGTAATTACGCGCATGCGCAGTTTGTAATTACGAACTGGCTTATAGTACATTATCAATGAACATCCTCACATCAGCAAATACAGCACTATCAAGGAATGCAACTATGAAAATGAAAATTGTAATCTACAAAATGTATCTCCAAACTTAAACTTGTTATACTTTTCTATAGTGTCACTAAAAAAGTAAAGTAAACCAAATAGATGTAGGTAGTTTCCTTGTGGTTCATGGAATATTTTACTGAATTTGAAGTTTCCTGAAAAAGTAGGACTGTAAAGTTTCATGAAAACAAACTATAATTATTTGTTCAGATGAAATCCTAGACAATGTATTAAAACATCAGTATTAATTATTTCTACACGTGGCAGATATTTAAATTGTTTTAAGAGAGGGTCATTCAATCTCAATGTTGTAATAATTTCATTCTCCATCGTTTACGATACAGTACATGATTCACAATGTAAGTAATTGATTAAAGGGGTTGGGTGGGTCAAAACTAAATAATAATAATAATAAAAATGGTGCTTACATAGTGCATTATACATGGTCTCAATGCGCTTTACAATTCAAATGCATGTTCTTTTGAAGGCTTGTCTTTTTTTATTGAGAAATTGTGTCATATGCGGCCGTGCTATTTTATATAGTCGGGCATTCTGAATATATAGTGAAATTTTAAAATTTTTGTTTTGTTTATTCCTGAATTATTATGCTGAATTATTTCTGTATATCTTGCCTTAAAATTATTACTAGACACAGACACACGTTATTGAAAACTAATGATTTTTTGAAGATTTTGTATATTTTGTGTGTGGAAAAGATGCTGGTCAATTGAGAAATAAAATTGTATTGAGATTTTTAAAAATATGCCACTTGGGAAATGTTTAATCTTATTGTTTGTCAGTGTTCGAGTGAGAGAAAAACGAGTATGAGCAAAATACATATACTTTTACAGCCATTCCGTTCACTTGTTGCTTACGGAAACATGGTGGGCTATGTACAAAATCTGTTGGGATTTTCAGAATCTCTAATGTTTTGGGGGTATATGTCTGCCCGCCTATCCTATTCTCGTAATTGGAATGTCTTAAGAACCTGTCCACAAATTGCTATCAAACTGCACTTATTCTGAGAAGCTTATAAACATATTTGATTCAAGGGTTATGAGGTCAAAGGTCACATGGCTCATTATGTGTGCAAAAATAAATCATAATCAGAACCAGTACAGTTTTACTACATCTACATCAAACTTTGTAACTGTATGCATCTTGAGGTGCTAATGAACTTGTTAGATTTTTGGGGTCATTTCGGAGGTCACAGGGCTCGTTATATAATTGTGAAAAATTAGCTTGGCTAAAATAGTCTATCAAAATATGGGCCATGACATTTCTCTTAAAGGGATAGTTGTGTTTTGGTATAGAGACTACAGTTTTGGTCAAACTGATTTTTAGTAACCAAAACCTGCACCATTACATTACTAACAAATGACTAAGTAAAAAGCATGTTATTCAAAAAGAGCCGTTAAAACTCAAAAGTGCGCTCTCTAAAAACTTTATTGGTTTGAACCATTTAAAATAAAATATTGTGCATGTGGTGTTTTGTTGAAATAGTGATTAGATAGAGAGATGATCAACAACTATTTAAAAACCTCTTTGTACATTTTTGAAAAGAGGAAGCAAAATTTAACGGCTGGTTCAAAATTATCGAATAATTGTGGGGCCCCACAATTATTACAAATGGTTATGTTTATGGATATTTCAGCCATTTCTGAACTGATTTTGATCAAATAAAGTTTATTCTGTCATTAAAATTGTATGCTCTTTCAAATTTGACACTCAGTTTTACATTATCTCACAAAAAAAAAAATTTATTTTGTGTAGCGCCCTCTATACCAAAACTCAACTATCCCTTTAAATTGATAGACCATTCAAAGTTTGATTTAAGTATAAATGTTACACGACTCACCATCATGGCTGATGGTCATTAGAAGAATGAGAAGAAAGAGCGAAGAAGAGAAACCAGTAGATGCCAAATTATAAAATACACCCGCCCCCCCCCCCCCCAAAAAAAAAAGTTAATAAATAAATAAATAAATAAAACACTGTGCTATCGTAGTTCTATTAATAGATCCGACGTCAATCAAAATGTATTTGTGGTAACTTTCTTAATCTGCATACAGACGCGATATTATTATGCAAATCAGCTATTGTTGGTTCCAAATTTCCACCTTCTGATCTTCACACAGAAACAACAAAATACGGAGAATTATATTTGCATACAACTTTAATGACGTTTTGTTCATTTATAAACATCTGTTTGCTAATATTTTGGCTTGAATTGTTTGTTTTGAAGATTAGTAATGTATCAAAACAATTAATTTAGGTAAAGAAAATATTTTCCAGAGGGAGGAAATACTTCTCGTATAAGAACTAGTTTTCTAAATGCCTGCGTTGTCTGTACTTGTAGCGAATCATCGTCTGCTATGCTGCGTACGCTCACACCAGCGTCCAATGGCAAAAGTGCATTAAGCGTATCCTTATCGCGAACGCGCGAGTTTACAAAGTTTATAGAAAATTATCAAAAATCAAGCGTATTCGAATTCCGTCATTCAATTTAGGTCGTCATTGCAATTTCAAACTGGTACAACATTCATGGCAATCAGGTGGTGTTTATTCCAGATCTAGACTGAACTTCCCATTAATGCTATAAGGTGAGCTTACTGTATTTTTTGAAGTTGTTGATTATCAAAACCTTTGCTCCGTTATTTGACTTTTTGAGGCTCAAGTTGATGTGGTTGACTGTTGTATTGAGTGGTGGGCCCACAATTGCACTGTGCCTGGGGCTGGGCTGTGTGGTGTGGCTGGCTGTGCCAGCCAGCGCCAGCGGCGTTATGCACTCTACCACTTCTACCGTGGCTCAACCAAAAAGCCGGCGGGACCCAAAACTCAAAAGGCGGCATCCAAAGTAATTTTTTCACTCGAATCTCAAATAAAATGTATGCATTTCCTTTAGAAGGAATGTATGCTTGCTATCCGTTGCCTTTTACTTTTTAGTTGATTTCTTCGCACGAAAATATCGGAAATCGGGATTGAAATCGGATATGAAACCGGCAAAGCCAAAGCCAAAGGCAAAGATCACTTCACTCTTCCTCTGCGGTTGAAAATTAAAATTAGAAAGTGTGATGGCAAAGGGATTTTACCACACAATCCCTTTTTATTACTATTTCAACAGTATTAATCAATTAGTTTGGTCAATATCAATGTTTTTGGTAACTTTCCCAATACTGTTATTTGGCTTTCAGAAATGAAAATAATATTTCATACTTGATCAACCAAAACGGTGAGAAGACAGCTGAGATTGAGAATTGTAGATTTAAAAAATGTTTTACTAGTATTCCATTTATGACAGTCATTAAACTGTGTAAGTCAAGTAATAGAGGGTAGAAATAATTTGCACAGATCTTTCTTGCATTAAAATACCCTGTTTAAATTTGATAGGTTTTTTATCAACTTTGCCTTAAAACATTCTTGTAAATGTAAATTCAATTTTTTTACAAAATGCAGTGGCACCACATACAATTTGAATTGACACAATCCACCAAGAATCTGCCAACATGCAGACCCAGTCTACAGAGAGTACCCTAGACAAGTCCTTTGAGGATCTGGTGACAAAGATTCTGGCCACTGAAGATGACTGCCCATCCAGCGACAATCTGACACAGCAGCTGACACTTACACAGGAGCTGCTGGATAACCTGGCGATGGGAAACTGGTAAGGTCCTGTTCTTAAATAGATCGACAAATCTATCGCTTTCATGGCCTTTTTGACATTATTATTGTTATTTTCACTGTCGGCATTCTAGCGATCGACGCTATCTATACACTCTGCCTTGCGCAGTAAGAACACCGTAACTCGAGAGTAAAAGTTAGTTACGGAAAATGATTTTTTTGTTCATATAAAACACCACATTCTCACACTTTGACCGACATTTGTAGCCCTATCAATACATTTAGGGCTGCTATAGTATATTAACTCACCGATCTCGTGTGTCGCTATACATGTCATTCTATAATTACGGCGATTTGTGATATTTTCCACGATTTTCCATGACTCTTCATCGGTCTTTCGCGGTACTTTTGTGCAAACAGCAAAAAAAAAAAATATAACGTGCATCCGTATGCGCGAACACTTTTTCAGAAACTTAGGCAGCTATGTACGGTACAGCGCGCGCGCCGCAAAGCTGCTATAACTTGGCGCGCTCAAGTTCTGTATAGCAGCTTTGCGGCGCGCGCGCTGTACCGTACATAGCTGCCTAAGTTTCTGAAAAAGTGTTCGCGCATACGGATGCACGTTATATTTTTTTTTTTTGCAGTTTGCACAAAAAGTACCGCGAAAGACCGATGAAGAGTCATGGAAAATCGTGGAAAATATCACAAATCGCCGTAATTATAGAATGACATGTATAGCGACACACGAGATCGGTGAGTTAATATACTATAGCAGCCCTAAATGTATTGATAGGGCTACAAATGTCGGTCAAAGTGTGAGAATGTGGTGTTTTATATGAACAAAAAAATCATTTTCCGTAACTAACTTTTACTCTCGAGTTACGGTGTTCTTACTGCGCAAGGCAGAGTGTATAGATAGCGTCGATCGCTAGAATGCCGACAGTGAAAATAACAATAATAATGTCAAAAAGGCCATGAAAGCGATAGATTTGTCGATCTAGTTCTTAAAGTGATCCATTAACTTTATATTTTTTCCCAAAGTAATATTTGAGACTTCAATCTTCATTCGCCTGAAGTATCCAAATTTGGATACTATTGACTAGGGTCAAAGGCATCCGTAGACACTTTCAAATTCAATCTTAAATATCTTCATAATTAGGCCGGAGACACTTGAAAAATTTAAACCCATTTCATTCTTCTGTTACCATTTATAAGCCAAACAACAAGGTACAAGAAAAATTTGAAAGCTCCAAGTGATTTTAGCTGAATTTTACAAAGTTAATGGATCATTTTCATTGTTACAGTATTACTCTACATTAAAGTGATCCATTAACTTGTTTGTTTTTTTCCAAAAGTGATATTTGAGACTTCAGTACATACCAATATCACTGTAAAGTAAGATTCAGGCATGAAAATTTTCCGCGTTTCCGCGGATTTCCGCTTTTTCTCCAATAAAAAAAAAATAATAATAATAACTTATTTTGTTTCTTTTCAAATAATCCTCTCTGCTTGCGCTGGTAATGATAACAAATGTTTACCCAGAGCCTGTTTTAGTATGTGTTATGCTAAATGGAATCCTCTTACTCCAGATTCTTATTAAATATATAGGGTTAAAAATCTCACCACAGATAATGCACCAGATTGCATGATTCTGAACCCTAAAATTGAAAAAATCTCCCTCCCGTGGGAAGGGGGACACCCCCCTCCCACACCCTCCCGCACCCTCCTCCTGCTCGGTCGCTTCGATCCCTCGTTCGGTCGCATCGCTACCTCGTCACAGTAGTTCTCAAAACGTTTTTCTGTGTGTTTTATGAACAGTACTTTTCATGCCTGAAGATTCTTCTGAATGATGTGTGATTGATTCATAAAAACGAATGCTGTTTACCTAGTGAAAAAAAGTGGGGAAAAATTAAAATCAATGTCAGATTTTTCCACCTACTGCCAACTAATTTTTACTACAATCAAAGAACGCTTTCAGTCAGTAGTGATTAGTGAGTATTTCCATAATTAGGTGCACTTGAATTCAAAGCCAATTTCATTATTCTACTACAATAAGCCAAACAACAATATACAAGAGAAATGGGAAAGTTAGGCTGAATTTGAAAAAGATAATGGATCAATTTCCTTCAGATGAAAACTTAGCAAAGTGGAAAAGGAAAAACAAAAGCTTAAAATAATTATTTGAAGTTTGTAAATAATATTCATTTTACCATACTCCATGAGAATGCTTTGCTTGATGTATGAAGTGAATAGTTACTGGAATAATGTATTGAATTGCTAAAGTTGTATCACTTACTTTCCTGCAGTTTTGAAAATGGAATCCCACCATGGAAGCAAGCTTCTGTTCCAGACGTTAGCGGGATGTCTTCTGCGCAGCTTATTCAGGAGGCACTCGCCTTCATGCGTCAGAACAAGAATCTGCAGGACAGTCTTCAATCTGGAGGACTGCCGATGCCAAGTGTGTACCCACAGCATATACAAAATGGCCATGGGGAAGGTGACTTCTGTAAAGCACCATTGTCAACTGGAACTGGTAAATGCTTTGGAATTCTTTTAAAATAATATTAACCCATTCAGGAATGGCCCCGAAATACTCCGGCTATGGTCTGTGGAGAATGTGACGTTATATTAAATAAACTGTTTTCATATTATGTTTTTTTTTTTTTTTTTATTAGAGAGTGTGCGTTTGTTCTCTTTTGTATACAAGTAGCAATATTATAATTGATTCTTTGAGGGAAAAGGGTACACTTTAAGTTGAAACTTTTGTAATAAAATTACTTTTGATTGTATGTGCATTCATTTCAGGGTTTTAAGAATATGAAAGTTCTTGAAATTACTAATATCAAAATGTTACATTTAACTGTACATATTGTATTCATTCTGGAATAGACTATTACTATCATTATGATATGTTGTACATTGCAGGAGAAGAGGAGAGTCTGTACAGTGGAATGGGATCCCCTCGCAACTCAGTGACTGGAAGTTACAGCTCTGGGGATGAAGTTGGATGGCCGAATATGGCATTCACAAAAGAAGATCCTGAGGTGGTCAGTTCGCATGGTCTTAATCGTAACAGTCCCCAGCTTGCAAACCAGTACAATGAGTTCAAGCTCGATAATCACCCTCTGCTCAACATGAAACCCACCCAGCCAAGCTTTGACAGCCAGCCCCAATTTGGTAGCCTGATGTCATCAAGGGAAGATCTTGGGTCCAGCATGGCCTCCAACAGGTCCTCTCCTAATGCGATGATGGCAGAGAATGTGGGGACGTTCCCCAACTTCAAGCCCCAGCATCCAGGAGGGATATCCAACTTCAGAAACCTGAACAACAACAATAGCGGTGGGTCTTTGGGGCGTTCCTCTCCCAGGCCAATGGACCCCCATTCAACGAATGGTTACCAGACCAACTTCCCCCACTCTCAGCAGCCTACAGATCATGGCCCATACATGCCTGGGCCCTCGTTCAACTACCAGAGAGGTGGTCAGCCAGCTAGATACCAACAACAGGGACCACAGTGGAAAACCCAACAGCAACAGAGCTTTCCACCACGCTACAATAACCAGCAGTACAAGGTGGATGCCCATATTGCCGGATTCCCAAGAAATGGTTACCACAATCGGTACCCATACAACGGTAGAAATCAGGCTCCAGTGTGGATGAAACGCAACCAGTACCCTAATATGGGCTACCAGCAGCAGAGAGGTAGTTTCATGGGTGGTAACTCAATGTGTGGCAGCCCAGTGATGAGCTCTATTCCGCCCGGGATGCTGGGAGAGCTATCAACGGCCATCAGGGAATGCCAGGATGAGCTGCAAACTCTGGAGAGAGAACGACGAAAGGTGAACATTTGTTATATACTAATTCATTGCCAGCCTGATTCCTCAGGACCATATCAAATTGTGAATTCCCATAGAGCTAATAATTATAAGGATACGTTCATATCTTCCTAAGATAGTTGCATATTTAAATGTAAGAATGTGTGCCTTCCTTTATGACTTTCTTTTTATTACAAGTTAAGGAAGGCCAGATTTCATACTGTTTTTATGCCTCCGCAACGAAGTAGCCGGAGGCATTATGTTTTCGGGTTGTACGTCCCGTTCTCGTGATCGCGTTATCTCAAGAACCGATTGACGGATTCTCACCAAACTTGGTTCATGTATGTATCTTGGGGCGCCAATGAAATGATTAGATTTTAGAGTCATGCGGTCAAAGGTCACAGGGCTTATTATATATGCAAAAATAGCTATTAATCGCAAGAACCGATTGATGGTCTCTCACCAAACCTAGTCATGTATATAGGCGCCAATGAACTGATTCGATTTTGGGGGCAAAGGTCACGGGGCTCATTATATGATGACACACGCGGTACCCCGGGGTACCGCGTTGTGTAGCGCCATCTTGTGTCCACTCGAAGCACAACCGTATTGCGTTGTGTATGCAGTGCAGCGCGCGCTTGTATGCACGCTATACCCCGGTACAGCCCTAAAAAATAAATAAATAATTGAACAAAATTGCGGATATTCGTTTGGTACCGCAGGGTACCATTTATGTCATCATATATGCAAAAATAGCTATTGATCGCGTTATCTCAAGAACCGATTGATGGATTCTGATTAATGGATTTGCACCATACTTGGTACATGTATGTATCTTGAGGTGACAAATTACTGGTTGGATTTTTGGGTCATGAGGTCAAAGTTCAAAGGTAGCAGGGCACAATGTATGCTAAATTAGCTTGTAATTGCAATAGCTTGTAATTTTCGACTGCGCGCAGTCGAAGATCCATCTAGTTTAGATTCTTGGTTCTTGGTAGGTTATTCCTCCGAAATAATATGTAGGAGTTTCTGCTGGACTGGGGGAGAGTCCAATGTTCCTAAGGACAGAAGAGTCCTTGATAATTTCATTGATTAATTCTTCATCGGGTGCGTTCATATCTTCTCAAGATAGTAACATGTTTAAAAAGAAATAATATACACCTTCCTGTATTTCATTTTGTTTTGTTTTTATAAAGAAAGGATTTAAAACTATTTTCATTTTATTCTAGTTCGAAACACTTGCTGAAACATAACCTTTATTTCAACTAGCTTATAACATGAAGTAATGCATGGAGAAAAAAAAAATTTCTCGAAAGTGACGCTTATAAACTGTTAAAACGTGAGAAGATGACATTATCTTTAAATCTGTTTATCATATTTATTTCTTCAATTTAACTTTTTTAGACTGAGACGGACTTGGTGAGAATGAATCCAGGGAAACGCATCTCAAGCTCCAACACGATTGCTGTTCCACAGCTCCCTCCAAATCCCTCGTCAATGGATCAGCTCATCACAGAGGAGCACAAGGAACATAGCAGGGTCAGTTGAGATTTTGAAATAGTGAAACACAGACATTTGGACCGAGTTAGCTTTCTGTGTTTGACATTTGATGTACATAATATGCCAAGTCCTCACCATTGACATAGCTGAAAACAATATTTGATTGTTGTATCTGTACAGCAAATATTTAAATCTATGCAGATAATGCTAAAGGGATAGTTGAGTTTTGGTATAGAGGGCGCTACACAAAATCATTTTTTTGTGAGATAATGACAAACTGATAGTCAAATTCTAAAGAGCATACAATTTTAATGACAGAATACACTTTATTTCATCAAAATCGGTTCAGGAATGGCTGAAATATCTATAAACATAACCATTTGTAATAATTGTGGAGCCCCACAATTATTCGATAATTTTTTGAACCAGCCGTAAATTTTTTTTTTTTATGCTTCCTCTTTTCAAAAATTTACAAAAGAGGTTTTTAAATAGTTGTTGATTATCTCTCTATCTAATCACTATTTCAACAAAACATCACATCATGCACAATATTTAATTTTAAATGGTTGAAACCGATGAGGGTTTAGAAAGCGCCCTTTTGAGTTTGAACAGCTCTTTTTTTAATGATAACGGGCTATTAGTTTGTAATGTAATGGTGGATGTTTTGGTTACTAAAAATAAGTTTGAACCAAAACTATACTCTCTTTACCAAAACTCAACTATCTCTTTAATGTTCATATTTTATATTATCAAAATAATTTAATATTATAGATGCTCATAATCAAAATATTTGTTTATGCCTTGGCAAGTAGACTCAAGACTTTCTTATTTGTGGTGGCTTCAGAAATTGAATGCCCTTTATAAAAAAAAAATATGAAAAGGCTTTTTACAAACTTTGCTGCCTTGTTGGGCAAGTGAAGTTTGGTATCATTAAAATGTTGGCCTATAACTCTTATTTAGGTGGCCTCGGATCAATGGGCCAGTGCTTATTTTCATAGGTTGTGTTTTATCTATTCAACAGATGACCACGCTACTGAGCAAGATCGGTGGATTAAATGCCAGAGCTCTGCATCCAAACATTGAGATGTCTCTGGACAGATGGATGTCTGCCATTCAAGCCATTGAAGCCTACCGCACTGCAGAAATTTGCCAGAATGGAAAGACCAGGCAAATAACAGGTAACTATTTTTAGCCTTTATTTTTTAAGTTACCAGCTTAATAGAATTGAGACATGTTATCCATTGTCTACAGGAACCTGTTTGGCCTCATATGCATTATTTGAAGATAGCAAAATCTAGTTGGGAACATGTTAATTCTCTCCTTCCTAACAAACTGTATCCCCAAAATACCAACTGTAACTTTCTTCTGTATTCACCAATGGTATGATCTATTTTACTACCTTGATTGATCTAATAGGAGACGGGCCAGTGACAGATAAGGTGCAAGAGCTGATCAAGGCTACCAGCCAGGCAAGAACTAAGCTCTGGTGTGCGCTTCAACTGTCCAAGGAGAAACACATCCCTCCTATCCACAAGGAGATTCTAAACTTTGTACCCGAAGGTGTGCGTGTCGTGTAGATGAGGAGAACAATGGGAAGTATAACATTCTGAAGAGGTACGAGTTGAATTAATTCTGGAATTCACATAGACTTTTAGGAACTGTTTACAAAATTCCAACTAATGCTACAAGAAATAAAGTCTGCTTATAGCATGCTGTACCTGATAAGTACCTGGTAAGTGTAAATGATTGAAACAATGGGAACTTATCCATTCTGAAGAAGTATCAAATTTATTAGTGGAATTCAAATTGCAAACAAAATGTTTGGATTTAGAATGTAAGGAACTGCATTTATCAACAACTCAATTGAACTATTTTTGTATTCAAAATCAAGTCCACTTATAGCATGATGTAATGAGAAAAAAGTAAAACTTCAATATGTCTGAAATAAATTGACTGCATGCTTAGTTTCACAAAGCAAAAACCACTGTAATACTAATGGAAATATCAAGAATTGAAACATAATGTGTGTCATAATATTACATTTTGGGTCATTATTTACATGATAATAATACATTTTACCCATTTTAATTTGATAAAGAATCTCTCTATTAAACTTGAAGCTATCAGTCTGGTAGCTATATCAGTCACTTTAAATGTTTGAACATTTGAAAGTTGGATACTTATGAAGAGAAGAGAGTTAAGTAAGAATCTAGTGCCATTTTATTGCCAGTAGGAACTTACCTAAGTACCTTGAATTAAACTATAACTTGCCATTATAATTTTAGAATACTTAGAAATGTATAGACTTTTGGGCATCACAATATCGTATGAAACCTTATCATTTGGGTACATGTTAGTGTTTCAAAAATATCTCAATTGGGCTTGTACAATCTGGTACATATACTAGGCATTACATCTTGTAAGTGAAGAAGCAGAAGCTGAGTATTTAATAATGCTACTTAAATATTGTATTTTAACTGAGAGTTCCATACAGGGTATTGAAGTAAAAGAAAGTGGGAGTGCCAATTTGTAAAAATGGTATGCAGTGTGAAAATAATTGAACAAATGAATCTCTCAGTTGTGTGTATGCCATAGAGACTGAATCACTGGAGGCAGTGTACTCACTTTATTGTGAATTTTTTCAAAAAAGTTGAGCAAAAATACTGCTTCATTATAATAATGCTATACTAGATTCAGATAATTGGACGAAGGAACGAATGAGCAATGGAAATAATGGATTTAACAACGGCCGTGTTGCATGGATCAGTGTGTGCACATGGAAATCTTTTACCTATCAACTAGAAATATTGATGCCCTAATATCATGCTGCAATATTTATTAGTTACCAACATCAATTCTGTAATGTCATTGGACAGAGAAGAAGCATATATTCAAAATACCACATTTCAACTTCAGTAAAAAAAAATTGTCATAAAAATTGCTTGATGGGAATAATGGTCATACTAAACTAAATATGACTCTTGATTGTAGAGAAAAAAATAATGGGACTGTAAAGGCTAAACAAAAACCATAATGTGTTGAAGGATGTACAACATATATATAAGAGTAAGTGTAATGAAAAATCATAAATCAGTAATTGTTTGACATTTAATCTATAACTGTTCATAAAGAATAGAAGAAAAAAATGCCTTTATATTTCATTGAACACTAAAATGTGGGGAGCTAGAAAAAAATGAACAAGTTCAATTGTTTTTCATATATTATTGTTTAATCATAATCATTCATTACAAAAAGAGTAAGATGAATAAGGTGTTTATTTTCACATAATTATTTATATATTTCTATGGTCAAATGATCAAATTCCTGAGAGCAATTGCTAGAGGTGGATGTTTGATAGAAGGCTATCATGAGTTTAGACTCTGTTGACAAAAAAAAAAGATGATGGGGTCGACAGAGATGCCAACCGTTCCGTTTTTGCCGTATTTGTTACGTTTTTTCACGCAAAATACGGCAGTACGTTTTCCCCTAATCAAATACGTTTTCTTGGGGGAAAAAACAAACAAAAAAAACGATTTTTTTTTTTTTTTTTTTTTTTTTTTTTTTTTTTAAACTCCGTATAGAAACGATCGGAAAACGGAAACAAAATTTACGTTGAACCCTGATAAACTATTACTCCAGATACATATTTTAAATATAACACAAATAAACCGAACAAACTCATACAAACGCTGGTGTGATCGACCGAACCAACTTTTATATTTACGCGCGCGTAAAGGGTATTTTTGCTGCGTGAATTGGCTTCGCGAAAAAATGTTTTTTTGCCTCTAAAGGTTGGCAGCTCTGAAAATACTTTTTTTTGGTTCAAAATACTGTTTTTTACTTCTCAGAATACTTTTTTTGGTTTGTGAAGGTTGGCATCTCTGGGTCGACCTTTTATAACCCTTTGAGTGACAGTTTGAATGGGGACCAGGTAGGAGTGGAATGTGTATCTGATTGTACTTGTATACCATTAAGAGTGCCTTACCGTTACGGCCGCCAGAAAGCATTGCTCCCAAGGGAGCAGAAAGTACATGTCACGTGCAGAATGATTGAAAGTGTGTCCAATAACCGGGGTAGTACTGTAAAATGCCTAGTGATGATTCTTTTAGGCGCATATAAATCAAAACATCATTATGAGTATGTTTTTTAGGAAAATGGTCATCCTTTGTCATAAGTAAGTTCTGTACTTATTCATTTGAAGATATCAGATAATTAAATGAAATATTTTGTCCACAAATATCAGGTAAAATGTAACGTTTCACATACCACTATGATTATATACATTTTTGTCAGGGATTTGCACACTAAAAGTCTCACGATGCATAAACAGATGGAAATATGCCAAGTAATTACAATTCATAACTGTTCTGTAAGTCCCACAGTATAACATTTGTGGTCATGTTTGCATGTCATTTTGAATTTTCCCAATATTTGACAAAATATTTGAGGAGATTGTTCTCGATGAAATGGAGTTTGCACAAAATGAATTTGGTCTTCATATCTGAAATTTCATGAAAAGAAATTCTCGACCCAAATCTATCTACAGATTAGATATTTGTTATCGTCTGCAAGTCCCTGATAGTCCCTATATGATCTCCAATTATCTTTTATTTGTACCATCATCTTTTATTTTTACAATCATCATCTTAATTCTTTTTCATGAATTTTGTTGTGTCAATCATCCCAGATGTAACTCTGTTATGATTGTCTAAAACTATGAATCTCCCATAAAGATTAATTGCTTTGTAGCTTATAGTATATCAAATATGATAGGAGATGTGTTTCAGTTTTATATGTATGTTATGTTATATTTTGGATTGGATGGTTTAATTGGCGGGGGGGGGCAGTGAAAGATCATACAATAATCTGCATGAAAGCAATTGTCTGTTTTCTTTGCCCTCTTTTAATCACATTACATTTCTGGTCAGTTTCTCTATATGTTTGAATTAATTATTAAAAAAGCTGCATCACTTCGGTGATCCCTCGCATATCCCCAAGTTGATTTGTATCCTTCAGGTTTATGTCAGGTATATAATAGCTTCTGACCACTCGGGCAATGAAAATTAAGGGGTATCAGGGACGAGCACCGTACTAGGGTTTTCTATAGCTCAGTCGGTAGAGCACCGGTCTAGCAATCCGGAGGTCTCGGGTTCGAATCCCGTTGGTATCCCGTTTTCTTTGCCCTCTTTTAATCACACTACATTTCTGGTCAGTTTCTCTATATGTTTGAATTAATGGTACATTTCCACGAATGTCATGTGACCTGGATTCAACCAATCACATTGCGAAAACATTCTAAGGTGTCATATAATAAGTAATAATATCAACAAAATAATATGATTTTGGTACATTTCTATGAATATATAGTTTTATGTGTACAAATTGTCTCGTGAAATTGTAATATCTGTATACACATCCATTATACTTGCTGATTAATTGCTGATAATGATTGTGTATTTGTCAGATATAGAATCTTAAGTTCCTTGTAAATGAGTTTACTTTGTGTTAAAATGTATAACCAACTATTTATCAGAATAATCATCTTGCCATAATTGATAATAAGTATATTATTACCATTGTGACTTTGCACTGTAGAATGATGATAGAGAGGAAATGTGCTGTAAATGTGTTCAGGACTTTGGTCTCGCAGTTTAGTGGGAATTTGTGAAAAGATATTAGTTAACTTTATTTATTGCTATAGAATAGGCCATTATTTTTGTGCGATGCTAAGTTATGTTACTTTTCAATCATGTAGATGTAGATGTAACTAGACTTAGAAGAGTTTGCAATTATTTATGAAGAAGTGTCATGTGAATGACAGTATTTTGTGAGGTATATCAATTATAGAAGTGTGGACCTGGCTCAATATGATTTCAATATAAATCATGTTTTCTATCTTAATTTGCTTCTAAAATTGATACATTTGTTTCTGAGTTCTAACATGACTATAGGAACAGTTGAATGTATGTGTTACTGCATGATTACATTTATGGAAAATGAAATTCACAAAATTGGAATGGAGACACTAACATTCATACTATATAATAGTTTGTGTTATATTTAAAGCATGATCATCATGATAATTCAGGCATGTGGTTTTCTTCAAAAAAGTGATTTTACTATGCACTTTATTAGAGACTTTCAATATATTTTATCCAACCATAATAATCAAGGCTATTAAATAAGTTTTATTGGATGAAGTGTATTTGAGAAACCTATTTTAGCTAACTTATTGGATGGTATTTTTAAACATTTTGATAGTCATTAATTTTCAACATTATTTTGAAGAAAAAAATTGACATAGATGCATTGCAAATATATGAGAGAAAAAAGGCTTGGCCAGAAAACAAATTATTGTCCAATGAGAGCAATATTGTTATGAAATTCTTCATTGCCTTAATAATTATAATAATGTAAATACATTCATTGTAACTGTTTGATATTACATGTTATTATATATTCATGTTGAATTTGTTAGTAAGTTGACATACACCTTAGGTATCAATAATATGGCAAAATTTGAAGTTGTAATTCCATGGTGTATGAAAATGTTGAGGAAATGAATTGTAAAAATGTTATAATGCCTTGTTTGAATTGTTATAAATACTGAAAAATAGGGACTTCCCTAATTATTATTGAAATGTTCTATCTAGTTTAATTGCACTTGTCTGTTTTCTGCATGTCAAATTGTTAATCTTTGAAGTTTAATAAAACCCATGTGTCATGGGCAAAAATTGATCCATTGAGTCGTCGGTTCATTCACATAATTTATACTTGAGTATTGGTTCTTTCTGATATTTTGTTGTGAGGTTTTTGTTTGGTTGGTAATCCATGTGTAAGTACAATTACTAAATACTAAAGACAGCTAACTGAATATGAATTATTCGGCTCCAAGTGCTTGAAAAGGGTTATATCTAACACTCAAATTTACCCCCCTAAAACAAACAAACAAACAAAACAACAATACAACATCTAAAAAAGAGGTAAAGTTGCTCATATTGAACATACAAACAACCTTTCTCGATACAAGCAGCGATCAGAAATTTGTCTGCAAATCAAAATTCCTAATTGATAAGTTTATCAAAATGTCAAAACATTTGGACTTGTGTTACTTTATCATTCTATCTTTATCTATTGGACCACTTAGAAATATATATTTGACTGTTTTTGCAATATGGCATAACAAAAAGTTAGGACATAATTATTTTCAGCTTGTGCCTTAAAAAAAACCCACACAAATAGATAATCAATAGCTTAGGGATGAAAATAATTTATGTATTTTTTTTTTATTGAATCTTCAACTATGCTCGTTTTAAATTTGCAAGAAAGTAAATCTAAAGACATGTTTGAAAGTTTGATGATTTTCCTTATTACGTCTGATAAAGAAAACAATAATACAGCAAAGGGATTGTGCGAACATGGGAAATGTGTAGCAGGTCTATTGCTACTTACATTGACATAACCCAATTGTAATATTTCAAGGATATTATGTGATGGTACCAGTGGCGTAGTGAGCAAACTTTTTTTTTTTTTTTTTTTTTTTTGGGGGGGGGGGGGGGGGGGGGGGGGGGGGGAGGGGGCAGAGAAACAATTCGGCATCACCACCAGGTCTAGCGTATTGGTAGGGTTGCCAACTTTAGCATGAGTTGTGTGTGAGCCATTGTGTGTGAGCACATTAGGGAGCTTTTGCATTTTTTACTTAAATTGTGCAATCAGTGCCCTGTTTCATAAAACACTTGCAATTGTTGTAAGTGTCCCAATTATTGTAACTATTAGGTCAAGAGCCAATCAGCATGGAGCATTTCAGCTGTTGCCATAGAAGATACAATAATTGGACACTTACAATTTGCAAGTGCGGGGCACTGCCCAGCTAGCCACCTGACGTTGGGCCGATGTCGGAATTTGGTTGCCGGATGTCGGCATATCGCCGTTGGCTCGAGGTTAAAATGTCCGCCAGCCCAACATCGTCACGACGTCATTTTTGTGATATATTGGCATAAGGTCATTTTCCCACAATGGCCCAACATCATGTCATGAGATGATGTTGGGCCATTGTCGGAAAATGACGTCATGCCAATATATCACAAAAATGACGTCGTGACGATGTTGGGCTGGCGGACATTTTAACCTCGAGCCAACGGCGATATGCCGACATCCGGCAACCAAATTCCGACATCGGCCCCAACGCCAGGTGGCTAGCTGGGTGGTGCATACCTAGGTAGGAAATTCGGACATGACACCATGTATTATTATGTGGGATTGTGGGTAAGCATTGTAAGTTCATCATCATTCTACCGACTGGGAAAAAGTTATATTTTGTTCATGAAGAAAACCGTTATAAAATCTGCACCCAAAAAAAATAATGTTCGCAAAGTGACATACACAGTTCAAACATTGCAACCATACTATGCCACACTATTTATTATACAAACACCATGAACAAGGTATATTATACCCCCATTATACCAGACAAGACCAATTCCAGAGTAGAGGAGCATAGCGACCGAGAGAGGGGGGGGGGGGGGGGGGGAGGGTTTGATGGGAGGGGATCGAGGATGTGATGGAGGGGGTGTGGATCCGCCCTTGCACGGTAAGGGAGCTTTAAAATTGCATTTTGTACTTGCAGAGTGTCCCTTTAAACCTTCGCCGTTCATTCTCATTGCAAT
Organism: Echinarachnius parma; assembly: GCA_037951105.1. Lineage (NCBI taxonomy): Eukaryota > Metazoa > Echinodermata > Echinoidea > Clypeasteroida > Echinarachniidae > Echinarachnius > Echinarachnius parma. The sequence continues at coordinate 888 of JBAMJV010005622.1, read as the reverse complement.
ATTTTAACTTGACATTTTCTAGATTATGTTGAGTATCAAACTTATTGATTTAGTAGTATAGATTGTAGTCCTGCACTCATATTTGTAGGTTGATAGGTTAAGTCTAGTTTACGTAGTTAATTTGTTCAGCATGTAATTATTAGAATAACCATTTTGTTTTTTAAATTGCATAATTCATTATTGTAATCATAACAATTTGCTGAAATTCATTGTTAATTATATTTTTAATTATTGTTAATCATATTGTTGTCAACGGGGACCCCATGGAAGATAAGCCATGTCTACAAAGACGGTGCTGAATGGGCCATCCCTCTGAATCCATATATATTCGGTGAATTATGTACTATTATTTTTCCTATACTCTGTAATGTTTTAAAATATGATTTTGGAAAATAAATAAATTAAAGGGATAGTTGAGTATTGGTCAAACTTAACTTTAGTAACCAAAACCTGCACCATCACGGTACAAAGTAATAGTTATAATTTCACCATGCTCGTAAAGTATACACAATTACAAACGACTAAGTAAAACCCCTGTTATCATTCAAAAAGAGCCGTTACAACTCAAGAGGGGGCTCTCTGAAAAACTCATTGGTTTTAGCCATTTTTCATACAAAATAAATATTGTGCATTTGATGTTTTGTTAAAATAATGATTCAATAGAGATATTATCAACAACTTTTTAAAAACCTATTTAGATTCCTTTTTAAAGTAGTCTACAAGCATTTTAAAACAAATTTTTCTAAAAAGTAAAAATGTCCCCTGGCCGGGAGACTTTTGAATAGAAATATGTTTATGGATATTTCAGCCGTTTCTGAACCGATTTTGATCAAATCAAGTTTATTCTGTCATTAAAATTGTATGATCTTTCAAATTTGACAGTCAGTT